>CM053027.1:265946404-266078969 GCA_028564925.1 Lithobates sylvaticus | reverse complement strand
ATACCGATTAAGGTTCAGGGGTGGCTGCCGAGGAGAATCCGGGTAGGTGCCATGAACAGGGATGTGTTGAGTAACTCCACTGGGAAGAAAGAAGAGGGCTGATGTCTGGTTGACCGGACATAAGTGTGGCCGACCGACTCAGCGTGGCGACTGGGCACCAGTTACTGTGATTCTGAAGAGGTGCCTTAGGGATATTGCCGGAGCGTGACGCGCTGACGAAGTTGGTAGCTAACGTTAGGTGCTGAGTTGCACCAGGGCCAGCCGTGACCAGTCCGAGGTAGTGACCGACCGGGGACTGACTACAGGCATCTGTCCGAAGAGGGACGCCGAGCTAAGGGGGGGAGGCAGCTCTGCTGCTAAGTTGTGCTTGCCCGGAATGGATGAACAATGGATGTTGACCTGACGCTGAAGGGACAGCTGGCAGTTCCCCCTCCCGAGACTAGACTCCGGACCCGCTCATGATACAATCCCACATACAAAATCCTACACCCCCAGTTGATCCAGAGGAAGGCGAAAAACCCAGTACAGCATGATCCAATTCGCCACAGCCGGGAAAAAAATTCCTTCCTGATCCCTCGAGAGGCAACCGGGTGTACCCTGGATCAACCTACCTGTAAGCCTACGAAGGAGGGGCATGACGGGCCTGGACCTGGACCTGCCTAGCTGCTGATCTCTGCTATGGCTAGGTTGTCGGTTGTAACGCTATGACCTGCCCGAGCCGCTGATGCCCCATGAGTGAGCAGCTGCCACGATGGGGCAGAGCTCAAGAGGCAGACGTTGTGACGAAGCCGGATGTGGCCAGTGCTTGTGGAGGCCAGGGGACTGTAGACCATAAATGGCCAAAAATGGCGACACCCTGTGGAAGCCGCCGCCGCCTCTGTCACCACCCGTGGTGACAGGGGGACACGGAGAGAATGAAGAGTGAGACGCCTTCCAGTACGACAGGGACTCCTCCCACGCGGCCAGGTCTGCCACTGCTGTGGCAGCCCATTAGGATACCCTGGGGTTGTCCCGGGGCGGTTCCCCCAGCAGGAAGACGTCCGGATAGTGGGAAATCTCCTGGCACTGTGCCTCCGCAGGAGGACCCACGTGAGGGTCTCTGCAACGTGTTCAAGCCAGGGGCTACTTTTGGACCCGAAGGTCGATTCGGTAGCGAAAACGATGAGCCTCCTTTGATACCCTGCCAGCGCCGCAGGGAGGTCCGTATGGGCCACCACTCGAAGGCATCAAATATGTCTTGAGTGAGAGAGTTTGAGACTGGAGGAAGAGTGAGGCGCTGACAAGTTGTAAATTAGACGTGTCTCCTGGTCGATGGTCTGATCCTCTGTGGGTGCTGAACGTAGGTTCCTGCACTCATGGGTGGTGTGGGGCAGGGAGATGAGCCCGATGTGGAACCCGTCTTAGATGCCTGGATGCGGTAGACGGCCAGGGATGGCGTGGGATGTGAGGTTGATTAGAAGCCGCGATGTACGAGATTCACTCGGCTTAGTCATGTCTTCCTCTGCTTGACCTCACATAAGAGTCTGGGGTGCGCCCTCTAGCATAGGGTACATACAAGTAGTAAACGACACTGGCTACAGCTGCAGGAGCCATAACTATAAGTGTTGCAAACTGCTGATGCACCTGCCGTCCGCACTAGTCGTCCTAGTTTGTCCATCTTCAGCCCTTGTGCAGGGGCCTGCTGACCCTGACCCGTACTGGTGGTGGCCATGTTGTCAACCTGGTAGACGGAGGCTGCGTTGGCACACCAGACGGCAGTGTGGGTCGCGCTGACTGGTACATGGCGCACCGTGGTGGCCGTAGGCCCGCAAAGTACCGACAGACAGCTTGGTGTCCACGACATCCCAGTCCATAACGAAATTAATGAACCTAAATAAAAATAGAATGAAACGACAGACAACAACACAAATAAGTGAACCGACATGTTGCCTTTGATGACATGAAACTCTCATGACAGAGCCTAAATCGCCATGCCACTTATTTAGCGACTGAGCATGATGGACTCTGGAGCACGTACTGAAATGAGGCCGGTCCTGGGGCACGCTGGGCCGAATAGTGACATCATAGACGCCACAGGACTCGAATCCCAAGCGCAACTGCGTGAGGTGAACTGATTGCACTCCCATGACAGAGCCCAGACCGCCATGCCACTTGTCTAGCGACTGAGCACGATCAGACTCTGGAGCATGTACTGAAATGAGGCCAGCCTGGGGCACGCCGACGCAAATTAGTGCGAGGAAGGGACTATATTCAAGTCGGAGCGTGGTAAGGTGACACAGAAACGATATACCATGACAAAGACGAGAATCAAAACTAATCGCACCTTCGAAGTGAATCTGTCTCTGGCTCATGTATGGAAATGAGGCCGAGCAGCTGGGCGCACCAGATCGAATCAGTCGGTGCATCTTGCTGATGCGACCGGATTCGAATCGGAACGTAATGGTGACAGAACGATGCCATGACAAAGACTAGAATCAACGACTGAAGCCTCCACCGACAACTGAATCCGTCTCTGGAGCATGTACTGAAATGAGGCCGGCCTAGGGCACGCCGACGGGAATTGGTGCAGGGAAGTGACTAAATTCGTGCCGGAGCGTGGTACAGTGACACAGAAACGATATACCATGACAAGGACAAGAATCAAGAACGATCGAAACCTGCGATGTGATTCTGTCCCTGGCGTATGTATCGAAATGAGGCCGAGCAGCTGGGTGCCCGGATCGACCCGGTCAGAACATCTGTGGATGCGACCGGACCCAACCAGACGTAATAAGTGACAGAAATGATGCCATGACAAAGACTAGACTCAACCGACAGAGGCAACTCTGCCTCCTTCCCCTCAGAAATGTTAGAAGCTAATATTATAACAATGCCCAAGCCAGGGAAGGAACCAAACACTCCATCAAATTTCAGGCCGATTTCTCTTTTAAATAACGATCTGAAAATATATGCAAAACTATTAGCGACATGTATGGTAGACATACTCCCCTCACTAATCCATCCCGTCCAAATGGGCTTCACTAAGCACAGACAGACTTCAGATGCAACACGCAGGTTAATTAACATACTGCACCTGGCGGAGGTGCAGAAAAGGCCTTCTCTGCTTCTGACTAGGGATGAGCCGAACACCCCCGGGTTCGGTTCGCACCAGAACCTTCGAACCGACCGAAAGTTCGCGCGAATTTTCGAACCCTATACGTTATAATGGACGCGAACGTTCGAAATCAAAAGTGCTAATTACAACGGCCAATATGCATGTTAATGTCATAAAACAGGTTTGGGGACCCGGGTCCTGCCCCAGGGGACATATATCAATGCAAAAAGAACTTTTAAAAACTAACGTTTTTTCGGGAGCAGTCATTTTAATGATGCATAAAGTGAAAAAAAAAAAAGTGAAATTTTCCTTTAAATATGGTACCTGGGGGGTGTCTAAAGTATGCCTGTGAAGTGGCATGTGTTTCCCGTGTTTAGAACTGTCCTTGCACAAAATGTCATTTGTAAAGGAAAAAAAGAAGCCATTTAAAACCACTTGCGGCTTTAGGTTTGTTCTTAAGTAGAATCTGAACAGGTACATTATGAAGTGTAGCTCCATCCCAAAAAAATCTATTTTTAAGCTTTTTGGAGAACATAGGGAGGGGTTATCACCCCTGTAACATTTGCTGTCTTTGCACATCTGTTCAGAACATGTCACCTCACTTTCCGTCCCAATGACAAATGTTTTTGGAAAAGTGGGGTTTTAATTGAAACAAGGATTGGTGATAAAGTATCAGTAGAGAGGAGATACCTTTTTCCCAAATTAAATCTAACAGGATAGAATTTCCCTTCCTAGGGGTAGATTTCCTCTCACTTCCTGCTTTCCATTTGCAAGTAGGAGTCGTTTGTAAGTTGGATGTATGAAAGTAGGGGCCTGGCGTATATACTCTGCAGAAATTTGCCCTATTAGATGTTGGTGTAGCCACAAGACTGGTGGGCACAGGAATGGGCCCTGCTGTGAGTTAATAGATCAAGATTTGTAATTGCATGCACCTGTTGAACAGGGCAGAAAAATTGGGGGTGGTGGTGGTGGTGGTGGTGGACGGTGTTGCCACAAGACTGTAAGCTCTCACAGTTACTCTTGGTGGGCAGCAGGAATGGGCCCTGCTGTGAGTTATTAGATCAAGATTTGTAATTGCAAGCACCTGATGAACAGGGCAGAAAAATTGGGCCTTTGGCGGTGGTGGTGGACGGTGTTGCCACAAGACTGTAGGCCCTCATAGTTACTCTTGGTGGGCGCAGGAATGGGCCCTGCTGTGAACTATTAGATCAAGATTTGTAATTGCAAGCACCTGATGAACAGGGCAGAAAAATTGGGCCTTTGGCGGTGGTGGTGGACGGTGTTGCCACAAGACTGTAGGCCCTCATAGTTACTCTTGGTGGGCGCAGGAATGGGCCCTGCTGTGAACTATTAGATCAAGATTTGTAATTACCCGCCCCTGTTAAACAGGGGCTGAAAAATTGTGCCTTAGGCACTGGTGCTGGTGCCACAACACTGCAACCCCTCACAGATACTGTACTTGGAGCACAGCAGTCACACGTGTTGCGAAGCATTTTTTTAAAAAATTGTAAGTACACGCCCCTGTTAAACAGGGGCTGAAAATTTGTGCCTTAGGCACTGGTGCTGGTGCCACAACACTGCAACCCCTCACAGATACTGTACTTGGAGCACATTGTTGCGAAGCATTTTTTTTATAAAAATTGTATGTACACGCCCCTGTTAAACAGGGGCTGAAAAATTGTGCCTTAGGCACTGGTGCTGGTGCCACAACACTGCAACCCCTCACAGATACTGTACTTGGAGCACAGCAGTCACACGTGTTGCGAAGCATTTTTTTTAAAAATTGTAAGTACACGCCCCTGTTAAACAGGGGCTGAAAAATTGTGCCTTAGGCACTGGTGCTGGTGCCACAACACTGCAACCCCTCACAGATACTGTACTTGGAGCACAGTGTTGCGAAGCATTTTTTTTATAAAAATTGTATGTACACGCCCCTGTTAAACAGGGGCTGAAAAATTGTGCCTTAGGCACTGGTGTGGTGGCATGGATCATTGAGGAGGAGGAAGAGGATAGTCAGTGAACATAAGAGGACAGTCACTCAGCATCAGCATAGGCAGTCTTGAAGGGATGTGATGTGACATTAAAAATTATTCGGTTATATCCGCCTCAGGTGCCTGGTAGCTGGTGGTGATCCAAGACTGATTCATTTTGATGAAGGTCAGTCGATCAACCGAGGCGGTGGACAGGCGCACCCTATGATCAGTCACAAATCCTCCAGCAGCACTGAATGTGCGTTCGGACAGAACGCTGGAGGCAGGACAGGCCAGTAGCTCAATTGCATACTGTGCAAGCTCTGGCCAGTGATCCATCCTCAGGACCCAGTAAGCCAGAGGATTTTCGGTGGGAAAGGTGTCCAAGTCTGACCTTGCCCCAAGGTATTCCTGCACCATGTATATCAGACGCTGGCGATGGTTGCTGGAACCGATCATACCTTGGGGCTGCGGACTAAAAAATTGTCTGAACGCATCGGTCAGACGTCCACCTTCCCCACCGCTCCTTCTGCCACTGACCGAAGCCTCAGCAACTCGTCGCCCAGGACCAGGAGTTTGTAGCCTCCCAGTTTCTGGGAATGCGTTGCACAGACCTTTCTGCAAGGCCTCCCTGAGATGTCTCATCCTCTGCTCCCTCTGCGACGGCAAGATAAGGTCCGCAACCTTACCC
Source organism: Lithobates sylvaticus (assembly GCA_028564925.1). Classification (NCBI taxonomy): domain Eukaryota; kingdom Metazoa; phylum Chordata; class Amphibia; order Anura; family Ranidae; genus Lithobates; species Lithobates sylvaticus. The sequence continues at coordinate 266,073,214 of CM053027.1, read as the reverse complement.
TTGTACCGCGGATCAAGGAGAGTGGCCAGCCAGTAATGGTCCCTCTCCTTGATCCGAAGAACACGAGGATCCTTCCGCAGGCTTTGCAGGATCAGGGAGGCCATGCAGCGTAGGTTAGCTGAGGCATTCGGTCCGGAGTCTTCTGGGTCACTGAGGATGACATGATCGCCAGCCACCTCCTCCCAGCCACGTACAAGTCCACTGGTTTGTTGGGACTGTACATCATCCCTAAAAGACTGCTGCTGCTGATGCTGAGTGCCAGGCTCCACCTCCATGCTCACACAATCCTCCTCCTCCTCCTCCTCCTCCTCCTCCTCCTCATCCTCTTCCTGTGTGATGGGTGGGACAGGAGGAACACTGTCCGGATAAAGGGGGCCTTGAGAGGCAAGGAAGTCCTCCTCTTCCTGCCTCTGTTCTGCCTCAAGTGCCCTGTCCATTATCCCACGCAGCGTATGCTCCAACAGGTGGACAAGAGGGACAGTGTCACTGATGCATGCACTGTCACTGCTCACCATCCTCGTGGCCTCCTCAAATGGTGAGAGGACAGTGCATGCATCCCTGATCATGCTCCACTGACGTGGGGAAAAAAAACCAAGCTCCCCTGACCCTGTCCTGGTGCCGTAGTCGCAAAGGTACTCATTGATGGCCCTCTGCTGCGTGTGCAGTCGCTGCAGCATGGCCAACGTTGAGTTCCACCTGGTGGGCATGTCACATATTAGGCGGTTCTTGGGCAGGTTCAGCTCCTTTTGCAGCTCAGTCAGCCGAGCACTGGCATTATAAGATCGGCGGAAATGCACACAGACTTTCCTGGCCTGCCTCAGGACATCCTGTAAGCCTGGGAACCTGCCCAAGAACCGCTGCACCACCAGGTTGAGGACGTGAGCCATGCAGGGCACATGGGTGAGCTGCCCCTGTCGCAGGGCGGAGAGGAGGTTGGTGCCATTGTCAGAAACGACCATTCCTGGCTTAAGCTGACGTGGCGTCAACCACCTCTCGGCCTGCCCCTGCAGAGCTGCCAGAACCTCTGGCCCAGTGTGGCTCCTGTCCCCCAAACACACCAGCGCAAGCACGGCATGGCATCTTTTTGCCTGCGTACTTGCGTAGCCCCTTGTACGCCTACGGAGCACCGCTGGTTCCAAGGACAGAGCACTGGAGGAAGAAGAAGAGGAGGGGGTGGAGGAGAGAGGTGTGTCACAACCAGTAGCAGTAGTAGCGTTTTGGAGGCGTGGTGGCGGAACAACCTCCAACACTACTGCACCTTGTCCTGCATCCCTCCCAGCTGCCAATAGAGTGACCCAATGGGCCGTGAAAGAAAGGTACCGTCCCTGTCCATGCCTGCTGGACCATGAGTCAGCAGTAATATGCACCTTACCGCTGACCGCCCTGTCCAGCGAGGCATGGACATTGCCCTCCACATGCCGGTAGAGAGACGGAATCGCCTTCCGTGAGAAAAAGTGGCGTTTGGGAACCTGCCACTGAGGAACCGCACATTGAACAAACTCACGGAAGGGGGCCGAGTCTACCAACTGAAAAGGCAGCAGTTGAAGTGCTAGCAATTTAGCCAGGCTAGCATTCAACCGCTGGGCATGTGGATGGCTGGGAGTGTACTTCTTTCTACGGTCCAGCAGCTGGGGCAGGGAAATTTGCCTGCTGCAATCGGACGTCGGTGTACTGCAAGTACTTGGTTGTGACACACCTAATTCTACACCTTCAGTCCTCTCAGAGCAGCTTTCAGAGAGGACTGAAGGTGTAGTGGGGATGGAGATCCCAGCTGAGGAGGAGCAAGGAGAGGTCCGCTTAGTTCTTTGGTGTGGGTCTTTTATGTGTGCCTGCCAACGAGCTGCATGGCAGGTCGCCATATGTCTGGTCATGCTTGTGGTGCCCAAGCGGCTGATGTTTTGGCCACGCGAGATACGCTTGAGACAAATATTGCAAATAGCAGTGGTGCGATCTGCTGCACTCGTCTCAAAAAAGGCCCACACCAAAGAACTTTTCTGATAACGTGCAGAGGCAGCGCCCTGCACAGGCGGAGCTCTGCGGTGTTGTACAGTTGCCGTGCTGGCCTCTACCTGGCCTCCAGGGGGCACCCTGCCTCGTTGGACATGTGACGCCGCATCCTCCTCCTCCTCGTCCTCCTCCTCATCCTCTCTCCCTTCAGGCACCCACGTGGAGTCAGTGACCTCATCATCCCCTCCCTCTTCACCACTAGAGCAAACCTGGCAGTAAGCTGCAGCTGGTGGAACAGTACTGCCAGATTCCTCAAGCTGGGTATCATCATCCGAGCCTTCGAATCGTTGGGCATCCTCCTGGAGCATGTACCCAACACTGTGCTCAAAGAGTTCGGGGGACTCCTCAGGAGGACATGGTGGGTCTAGGGAAGGGTGGCTGATGATGCTCTGCCAGTACCCTGAGCCTGGGTGAGAGAGGATGAGGAGGATGAGGAGGGCTTGGTCATCCATTCTACCAAGCCTTCAGCATGATGCGGCTCCACATGTCCAGCTGCCGAAAACAAAGACGCGCGTGTCCCATGGCCACGTGCTGATGACGATGCACGACCACGTCCACGTCCACGGCCACGTCCACTAGAAACAGAGCCTGCCTGCCCTGTGTTCTTGGCTCTGCACGCTCTGCCTCCCCTTGGCGGTCTTCCAGCCATTGTAGTCGGTAGTCCTGTGGGTGCTGCTGAGAAGAATATATAGGAGCTCTGTGTGATGCCACTAACACACTAGAAGTCCTGTGGGTGCTGCTGAGAAGAAAATATAGGAGCTCTGTGTGATGCCACTAACACACGAGAAGTCCTATGGGTGCTTCTGCAAAGAAAATATAGGAGCTCTGTGTGATGCCACTAACACACGAGAAGTCCTATGGGTGCTTCTGCAAAGAAAATAGAGGAGCTCTGTGTGATGCCACTAACACACTAGAAGTCCTATGGGTGCTTCTGCAAAGAAAATAGAGGAGCTCTGTGTGATGCCACTAACACACTAGAAGTCCTGTGGGTGCTGCTGAGAAGAAAATATAGGAGCTCTGTGTGATGCCACTAACACACGAGAAGTCCTATGGGTGCTTCTGCAAAGAAAATAGAGGAGCTCTGTGTGATGCCACTAACACACTAGAAGTCCTGTGGGTGCTTCTGCAAAGAAAATAGAGGAGCTCTGTGTGATGCCACTAACACACTAGAAGTCCTGTGGGTGCTGCTGAGAAGAAAATATAGGAGCTCTGTGTGATGCCACTAACACACTAGAAGTCCTATGGGTGCTTCTGCAAAGAAAATAGAGGAGCTCTGTGTGATGCCACTAACACACTAGAAGTCCTGTGGGTGCTTCTGCAAAGAAAATAGAGGAGCTCTGTGTGATGCCACTAACACACTAGAAGTCCTGTGGTGCTTCTGCAAAGCAAATAGAGGAGCTCTGTGTGATGCCACTAACACACTAGAAGTCCTGTGGGTGCTGCTGAGAAGAAAATATAGGAGCTCTGTGTGATGGGACTAACACACTTCAAGTCCTATAGGTGCTTCTGGGAACAAAATATAAGATCTCTGTGTGATTGGACTAACACACTTCAAGTCCTATAGGTGCTTCTGGGAAGAAAATATAGGTCTGTGTGATGGGACTAACACACTTCAAGTCCTATAGGTGCTTCTGGGAACAAAATATATGATCTCTGTGTGATTGGACTAACACACTTCAAGTCCTATAGGTGCTTCTGGGAAGAAAATATATGATCTCTGTGTGATGGGACTAACACACTTCAAGTCCTATAGGTGCTTCTGGGAACAAAATATATGATCTCTGTGTGATGGGACTAACACACTTCAAGTCCTATAGGTGCCTCTGGGAAGAAAATATAGGTCTGTGTGATGGGACTAACACACTTCAAGTCCTATAGGTGCTTCTGGGAACAAAATATATGATCTCTGTGTGATTGGACTAACACACTTCAAGTCCTATAGGTGCTTCTGGGATCAAAATATATGATCTCTGTGTGATGGGACTAACACACTTCAAGTCCTATAGGTGCCTCTGGGAAGAAAATATAGGTCTGTGTGATGGGACTAACACACTTCAAGTCCTATAGGTGCTTCTGGGAACAAAATATATGATCTCTGTGTGATGGGACTAACACACTTCAAGTCCTATAGGTGCTTCTGGGAACAAAATATATGATCTCTGTGTGATGGGACTAACACACTTCAAGTCCTATAGGTGCCTCTGGGAAGAAAATATAGGTCTGTGTGATGGGACTAACACACTTCAAGTCCTATAGGTGCTTCTGGGAACAAAATATATGATCTCTGTGTGATTGGACTAACACACTTCAAGTCCTATAGGTGCTTCTGGGAACAAAATATATGATCTCTGTGTGATGGGACTAACACACTTCAAGTCCTATAGGTGCTTCTGGGAACAAAATATATGATCTCTGTGTGATTGGACTAACACACTTCAAGTCCTATAGGTGCTTCTGGGAAGAAAATATATGATCTCTGTGTGATGGGACTAACACACTTCAAGTCCTATAGGTGCTTCTGGGAACAAAATATGTGATCTCTGTGTGATGAGACTAACACACTTCAAGTCCTATAGGTGCTTCTGGGAACAAAATATAAGATCTCTGTGTGATGGGACTAACACACTTCAAGTCCTATAGGTGCTTCTGGGAACAAAATATAAGATCTCTGTGTGATTGGACTAACACACTTCAAGTCCTATAGGTGCTTCTGGGAACAAAATATAAGATCTCTGTGTGATTGGACTAACACACTTCAAGTCCTATAGGTGCTTCTGGGAAGAAAATATAGGTCTGTGTGATGGGACTAACACACTTCAAGTCCTATAGGTGCCTCTGGGAAGAAAATATAGGTATGTGTGATGGGACTAACACACTTCAAGTCCTATAGGTGCTTCTGGGAACAAAATATATGATCTCTGTGTGATTGGACTAACACACTTCAAGTCCTATAGGTGCTTCTGGGAACAAAATATATGATCTCTGTGTGATTGGACTAACACACTTCAAGTCCTATAGGTGCTTCTGGGAACAAAATATATGATCTCTGTGTGATGGGACTAACACACTTCAAGTCCTATAGGTGCTTCTGGGAAGAAAATATATGATCTCTGTGTGATGGGACTAACACACTTCAAGTCCTATAGGTGCTTCTGGGAACAAAATATATGATCTCTGTGTGATGGGACTAACACACTTCAAGTCCTATAGGTGCTTTTGGGAACAAAATATATGATCTCTGTGTGATTGGACTAACACACTTCAAGTCCTATAGGTGCTTCTGGGAAGAAAATATATGATCTCTGTGTGATGGGACTAACACACTTCAAGTCCTATAGGTGCTTCTGGGAAGAAAATATATGATCTCTGTGTGATGGGACTAACACACTTCAAGTCCTATAGGTGCTTCTGGAACAAAATATAAGATCTCTGTGTGATGGGACTAACACACTTCAAGTCCTATAGGTGCTTCTGGGAACAAAATATAAGATCTCTGTGTGATTGGACTAACACACTTCAAGTCCTATAGGTGCTTCTGGGAAGAAAATATAGGTCTGTGTGATGGGACTAACACACTTCAAGTCCTATAGGTGCTTCTGGGAACAAAATATATGATCTCTGTGTGATGGGACTAACACACTTCAAGTCCTATAGGTGCTTCTGGGAACAAAATATATGATCTCTGTGTGATGGGACTAACACACTTCAAGTCCTATAGGTGCTTCTGGGAACAAAATATATGATCTCTGTGTGATTTGACTAACACACTTCAAGTCCTATAGGTGCTTCTGGGAAGAAAATATAGGTCTGTGTGATGGGACTAACACACTTCAAGTCCTATAGGTGCTTCTGGGAACAAAATATATGATCTCTGTGTGATGGGACTAACACACTTCAAGTCCTATAGGTGCTTCTGGGAACAAAATATATGATCTCTGTGTGATTGGACTAACACACTTCAAGTCCTATAGGTGCTTCTGGGAAGAAAATATAGGTCTGTGTGATGGGACTAACACACTTCAAGTCCTATAGGTGCTTCTGGGAACAAAATATATGATCTCTGTGTGATGGGACTAACACACTTCAAGTCCTATAGGTGCCTCTGGAAGAAAATATAGGTCTGTGTGATGGGACTAACACACTTCAAGTCCTATAGGTGCTTCTGGGAACAAAATATATGATCTCTGTGTGATGGGACTAACACACTTCAAGTCCTATAGGTGCTTCTGGGAACAAAATATAGGAGCTCTGCCTGCCTGCCAGGAACACACTACAAGTCCTATAGGTGCTTCTGGGAAGAAAATATAGGAGCTCTGCCTGCCTGCCACGAACACACTACAAGTCCTATAGGTGCTTCTGGGAACAAAATATAGGAGCTCTGCCTGCCTGCCAGGAACACACTACAAGTCCTATAGGTGCTTCTGGGAAGAAAATATAGGAGCTCTGCCTGCCTGCCACGAACACACTACAAGTCCTATAGGTGCTTCTGGGAACAAAATATAGGAGCTCTGCCTGCCTGCCACGAACACACTACAAGTCCTATAGGTGCTTCTGGGAACAAAATATAGGAGCTCTGCCTGCCTGCCAGGAACACACTACAAGTCCTATAGGTGCTTCTGGGAACAAAATATAGGAGCTCTGCCTGCCTGCCACGAACACACTACAAGTCCTATAGGTGCTTCTGGGAACAAAATATAGGAGCTCTGCCTGCCTGCCAGGAACACACTACAAGTCCTATAGGTGCTTCTGGGAACAAAATATAGGAGCTCTGCCTGCCTGCCACGAACACACTACAAGTCCTATAGGTGCTTCTGGGAACAAAATATAGGAGCGCTGCCTGCCTACCACGAACACACTACAAGCCCCTCTTTCTAACTCAATCCTTCTAAATGAATCTATCCAACCTAACTCTCTCTCAGTAAATCTATCTAACTAAATCCAGCAGAGTGTCACAGATCTAGCCTGCTCTATCTGCGCCGGAACAGCATGTGCCCGGCGCAGACGGCGTGGCGGCCTTTTATAGGGGGGGGGCGTGTACTAAAGCCCCTGAGCTGTAATTGGCTACAGGCGTCCTGCCTGTAGCCAATTATGGCTCTTCGAGTTTCCGGGGCTGTGATTGGCCAAGCATGCGGGGTCACAGTGCATGCTTGGCCAATCATCAGCCAGCAATGCACTGCGCCGGCCGCGCCGGCCGCAATGCATTGCGGGGCCGCGCGCAACACACGCCCGTGATGCGAGCGGCCAAAATAGTTCTGGGCTCGCCGAGCGAGCGAACGCCCGGTGCTCGATGCGAACGTGGGTTCGCATCGAGCACCGGGCCCATCCCTACTTCTGACATTGGATGCAGAGAAGGCCTTTGATCGTATCCATTGGCAATATTTGGAGAGAGTACTGGTATCATTTGGATTCTCAGGTAATATAATATCGGCCATCATGGCCTTATATTCCAAACCTTCAGCTAGAGTTTACTCCTCAGGGGTTTTGTCCTCACCATTTGCTATATCGAATGGCACAAGACAGGGGTGCCCCTTGTCCCCTCTGATTTTTAATCTTCTAATGGAACCCCTGGCCATCCATATTAGATCACACCCACGAATCACTGGGTTCACCATTCACGACATGACTCACACCATCGGTTTGTTTGCTGACGATGTGATTCTAATATTATCAGATGTGAAACCTTCCCTGGCTGTGGCACATGAAGCACTCTCATTGTTTAACAAAATGTCATACTACAAGGTAAATGAAAGTAAATCTCAGATTTTAGGGTTGGGAATTGATGACAAGACGCGAATTAGGCTTCAAGAACAATTTCCGTATGAATGGAACCCTAATGGAATTAAATACATGGGTATAATACTCAAAACCTGGTCAATTATATAATGCTAATCATTCACAGTTTCTTCACAACCTAGATACAAAACTAGGTTCCATAAATAAATCAGAAATTACATGGTCAGGCAGACTAGCTGCATTTAAGATGATGAGTCTGCCACAATTTATTTACATGTTTAGGACTCTACTGGTGGAAGTTCCAGATAGTTTCTTTTCTAAGGCCCAGGCAGCAATCAATAAGTATCTATGGCAAGGGAAAAAAGCTAGGTGTGCGTTTAAGAAATTAGTAAAAACAAAAAGAGTAGAGGGGTTGGGACACGTTTTACTAAAGGATTGCTACATAGCAGCCATCTTAGCCCAAGCAAAAATATGGTTCCCCCTAAAACTTGACACCCAGATGGTTAGAACTGGAAAAGGCCCAATGCTCCAACAACAACACTTATGATTTGCTTCTGGCTAGTTTGATAGGCTCACCAGAAGCAAGGGCTCTTTCACCACCGATAAGGATGACACTTAAGGCTTGGAAAATGCTCCTTAGCACCCCCAAATCTAACTATGATACTTACTCTATACCACTGACAAATACTAGTCTGCAACTATTAATTCCTGACTTACACATAAAAAATTGGACAACAAAAAACATATCCACAGTGAATGATATCATGATAGGACCAACCAATAAAACATTTAGAGCACTACAGCTGGAATATGGTCTAGAAATAACTGATCTCTATACGTATAATCAGATATCTCATTTACTGGCATTGATTTCTTTAACCCACATAACCCTCCCAGACAGAATATATTTATATTACACCAACACAAAAACCACCATCAAAGGTATATCGCTTTTCTACAACTTCCTGAACCATAAGTCAGAATTCCTCAAATCCCCATCTATGAAAACCTGGGAACTGGCATTGCAGTCCTCTCACTCAGTGGAACAATGGCAGGAGTCCGTAAAAGTCGTCTACACAGCTACTAAATGTGTGAATATCTGGGAAATCTCAGCTAAGATACTTTTAAGGTGGTATTTAACCCCGACTAGAATAGCAGGGTTCCACTCACATAAGTCACCTCTTTGCTGGAGACAGTGTGGTCACAGAGGGACACTAGGACACATACTATGGTCATGCCCGAAACTAAATGATCTATGGCACCGGGTCTTTGAAGTCCCTAAGAAGTATAGAAATATAGTCTTCCACATATTGGTGAGCACTAGACTATCTATAGTTAGAAGATGGAGAACTACTGAAATCCCGACATTGGCAGAAATTATAAGGATAACTGACTTACACATTAACTATGAGTTGATGTTCACAGCTTCCCAAGGTAACTACATATCTAAACGTACCATTTGGCTACCATGGTTGGACTGGTATAAAACTTATTTGAACAGTTAAACTTGTATAGTTTACACACCTTTATATATACACAATAAAAGATCTAGCCGACCCAGGCGCCGGGCGCAGTATGACCCTAGATGGGTGCGTGGCGCAGGGGGATGGTCTGGATTGAACACTATAGAAAAACGTTTAGCACTTCGTAATAAAGACTATTTATAGTAACCTAGTTTGGTAACCATTCTAATATTGAATACAACACAGTAACGATAGTGGTAACACTTGTGGCCACTATTAAACAGAATATACAATCTATTGGACTAAATTCTATCTATTTGCCTTAATGAACATATGTGTGATCTGCACTTTATCTCAATTTAACCGCTTCCCGACCGGTGCACGACGATGTATGTCGACAGAATGGCACGGACAGGCATAAGAGCGTACAGATACATCCCCTTTAACCACCTCAGTACAGTGCATTTTCACCCCCTTCCTGACCAAGCCATTTTTCAGCTTTCAGCGCTGACGCACTTTGAATGACAATTGCGCGGTCATACGACACTGTACCCAAATGAAATTGTTATAATTTTTTCCCCACAAATAGAGCTTTCTTTTGGTGGTATTTGATCACCTCTGCGTTTTTTATTTTTTGCGCAATAAACAAAAGAAGAGCGACAAATTTAAAAAAAAAACAATATTTTTTACTTTTTGCTATACTAAATATCCCCAAAAAATATATAAAAAAAAAACATTTTTTTTTTTCCTCAGTTTAGGCCGATACGTATTCTTCTACATATTTTTGGTAAAAAAAAATTGCAATTAGCGATTATTGATTAGTTTGCGCAAAAGTTATAGCGTTTACAAAAGGGGATAGTTTTATAGCATTTTTATTAATATTTTTTTTTTTTACTAGTAATGGCGGTGATCAGCGATTTTTATTGTGACTGCGTCATTATGGCGGACACATCGGACATTTTTGACACATTTTTGGCACCCTTGTCATTTATACAGCAATCAATGCTATTTAAATGCATTGATTCATGTATAAATGACACTGGCAGTGAAGGCGTTAACCACTAGGGGGCGGGGAGGGGTTAATTATGTTCCCTGGGAGTGATTCTTACTGTGGGGGGAGGGGACTCACAAGGGGAGGAAACCGATCTGTGTTTCTCTGTACAGAGAACACATCATCGGCTCCTCTCCTCTGACAGGACCGTTGATCTGTGTGTTTACACACACAGATCCACGGTCCCGCTGTGTTACCGGGCAATCGCGGGTGCCCAGCGGCCATTGCGGCCGCTGGGCACGCGCATCGGGTGCCCAGTGACACGGCGAGAGCGCGCGCTCCCTGGAGTGCACAGAAGGGGAGGACGTCATATGACGCCCTCCCACAACGAGAGCTGCGCCGCCTGGCCGTCATTTGACAGCCGGCGGTCGCAAGCAGGTTAAGATGCCGCCGTGCCATCGAGCACGCGCCGCTGGCCCCGTGAGTCTGGTCGCAGGTCCCGCGGACTCGATCGCTGCGGAGATACCCGCGATCTTCTCACGGGAAGGCTGAACGGGGAGATGCGGAAATAAACAGCATCTCCCCGTTCTGCCCAGCAACTAGTGACACCAATCTCTGCTCCCTGTGATTGCAGCAGAGATCAGCATTCACTAGCTCACAGCCACGCCCCCCCCACAGTTAGAAACACGCCTCTAGGAATACTTAACTCCTACACTGCCACCTAGTGGTTAACCCCTTCACTGCCAGTGTCATTTACACAGGAATCAGTGCATTTAAATAGAACTGATTGCTGTATAAATGACAATGGTCCCAAAAATGTGTCAAAAATGTCCGATGTGTCCGCCATAATGTCGCAGTCACAATAAAAATCGCTGATCGCCGCCATTACTATTAAAAAAAAATATTAATAAAAATGCTATAAAACTATCCCCTATTTTGTAAACGCTATAACCTCTGCGCAAACCATTTAATAATCGCTTATTGTGATTTTTTTTGCCAAAAATATGTAGAAGAATATGTATCGGCCTAAGCTGAGGAAAAAATATGTTTTTTTATATATTTTTGGGGGATATTTATTATAGCAAAAAGTAAAAAATAATGATTTTTTTTCAAAATTGTTTATAGCGCAAATAATAAAAAACGCAGGGGCGATCAAATACCACCAAAAGAAATCTCTATTTGTGGGAAAAAAAGGACACCAATTTTGTTTGGGAGCCACGTTGCATGACCGCGCAATTGTCAGTTAAAGCGGCGTAGTGCCGAATCGCAAAAAGTGGTCTGGTCTTAAGCCAGCAAAATGGTCCGGTCTGAAAGTGGTTAACCACTAATTAATTGGTTATGTGTTTGTTTCTGTTTTACATTTTTACATATATTTCTGTTTCTTTCTGTTTTTTATTTAATTGTTAAATCGTGAAAATTTTTAATAAAAAAATACATTGAAATTAAAAAAGGGAATCCACTTCAGAGATAAAACAATAATTCTCCCGCTCTACAAGACTCTGGTCTGGCCGCACCTAGAGTATGCTGTCCAGTTCTGGGCACCAGTCCTCAGGAAGGATGTACTGGAAATGGAGTACAAAGAAGCTAATAAATGGTCTGGAGGATATTAATTATGAGGAAAGGTTGCACGCACTGAATTTATTCTCTCTGGAGAAGAGATGCTTGAGAGGGGATATGATTTCAATTTATAAATACCGTACTGGCGACCCCAAAATAGGGATAAAACTTTTGCGGAAGGGAGTTTAACAAGGCCACTCATTAAAATTAGAATAAAGAGGTTTAACCTTAAACTATGTAGAGGGTTCTTTCTGTAAGAGCGGCAAGGATGTGGAATTCCCTTCCACAGGTGGTGGTCTCAGTGGGTAGTATCGATAGTTTCAAAAAAATATTAGATAAGCACCTGAACGACCGCAACATACAGGGATATACAATGTAATACTGACATATAATCACACACATAGGTTGGACTTGATGGACTTGTGTCTTTTTTCAACCTCACCTACTATGTAACTAACAATGTCTCGTGACCTGTCAATCTCGCTAGATATTGTGGATGGCCTCGCCGGAACAAACACTTCGCTATGGAGAAACAATACTTATGTTTTATCTAATCCTACATATATGAAAGATTTAAAGGCACAACTTGAGGAATTCTTCCTTTTTAACTTGTCTTCCTCTAGCGGTATCTTTAACCTTTGGTGCTCTCAAAAGCATTTTCCAGGGGTGTCCAGAGGGCTTCTAGAGAAAAGAAAAAAAGACTGGTTGGTTAGCCTCCCAACTTAAACAAAAGCAAGCCAAGGCAACAATAGCCCACTTAAAGCACCATAGCTCAGGCAACGTGGCCATCAGCCCATATGATATTGCACAGTCCTTTTGTGACTATTATTCTTCCTTATACAACCTGAAAAGGGACAATAACACTCTCCAATCTAACCTAGCAGACATATTAGCTTTTTAAACAAATTAAAGTGGATGTAAACCCACTCTCATCCTTTCAAAACTACTGCCATAGTGGTTATCTGTAAGGATATACATGCCTCCTGCATGTATCCTTACCGGTCAAATGTCTCCCCTCTGTGTGTTATGAGACCTGAAAAACTGCAAATTCTGTGGGTGGGTCTGTTGTCTGGAGCTCGGTGGGTGGAGTTGTGATGTCAGTAGACTCCCCACCCACTTCTACACTCCCATTGTCACCATGCATTTTCTCCTGTGTATTTCTTACATTGAACTTCTGCTATGATCACTAACATCCAGTCAAAATCCAGAAAAGTCACCACATGACTTCAGCAATCATGCTGAGGTGTGGAGCAGCCAATCCTGGGAAATCTGGAGACGAAAGGAGGAGGGGATATGAAGTACACAGAATGTCTCTCTCAGGCTCGTGCATGAGATATGTAAATAACCTGTCACTCACAGTAAGGGAATGTTAGGTGCATCCTATTTCTCTGTGTCTCAGTTTTTATCTCATTGAAAAAAGATAAGAGGACTGCTCAGAGCTGGATTACCTATTTGTGGCAAGACTGGGCACAGATGACATTGAATCCTATACTGTACAAGGTGCAAGCCTTAATTTTAAATAATGTTTTCGGGTGTACATCCACTTTAAACCTCCCAGCACTGGACCCTGTTTCATTAGCTCACCTTAACCACCCTATTGAAGAGCAAGAGATTACTAAATGTATATGCTCCCTTCCTCTTAATAAATATCCGGGGATAGATGGTTTGTCCTTCAAATACTACAAGGCTCTTGTGTTGGTACTAAGCCCCTACCTAGTAGAACTCTATAATTCAGCTGTATCCACAGAGCAATTTCCTAAAGAAATGCTTTAGGCAGTGATAGCCACCCTCCCTAAGCTGGGTAAGGAACCCACACAACCACAAAACGTCAGACTCCTCTCTCTGTTTAACTCAGACCTAAAAATATTTTCTAAGATATTAGCAAACAGGCTTTTAAACTTAACCCCTCTCCTCCTAGGCCCAGAACAAGTGGGTTTTGTAAAGGGTAGACAAGCTCCTGACAGAACAAGGAGGATGCTTAACCTGATCCATTATGCAGAAATCTGTCGGGTGCCTTCTCTTCTTCTAGCTTTGGATGTGGATAATGCCTTCAACAGGGTGCACTGGGGATATCTTTCACAACTTTTGTCTAAATTTGGTTTCTCAGGGTTTATATATTCTGCAATTATGTCTTTGTACAAGCTTTCCCGTGACTTTGACAAAGCGCATGTGTGCGTAACGCATAGTCACAGCAACAGACAAGCTTGCATTCTACACTAACTCACAGGCTTCTCCTTCCTCTCCTCTCTCCGGCTCTGCGCTGACGTCATCCAGGCATGCCTGACAGCTCCGTCTCAGCTCGGCTCTACTGGTCTCGGTGGGCTCCCTCAACGGCATGCTCTGTCCAGTGGACACCTTACATAATTATCCCCATCCAGGTTGGTTCCACGTCTCCCTTTTAACGCCGGCAACAAAGCTGCCTGGACACAGCCGTCCATTGGCTTTCAGCCAGCAGCCATCAAAGCCACACTGTACACTGGGCTCCAACCTGCCCCAGCATAATTTCTGTTGCCCCTCCGGGCTCTACCAGCGAGCCCTCCGGATGAAGTTAACCCCTTCAGCCTGTGAGCTCTCAGCAGGATTGTTGCCTTTTATTTTTATCATCATTACAGCGTTTTATGACTTTGTTCAATTTTACTCCTTAATAAATAATTTTATGATTCAAACTTACTGTTTGGATTTAACTCACTGAGCACTGCTCATCAGTTTGTTTTATCTATATTCCCTGCCAGTGTCATTTACATGTCACTGGTCACAAAATAGTGCTTATATATTTTTCGGGGATATTTATTATAGCAAAAAGTTAAAAATATAGCTTTTTTTTTTAAATTGTCACACTTTTTATTGTTTATAATGCAAAAAAAAAGAGGTCAAATGCCACTAAAAGGACATGATCAGGACACTGATATGGCGGTGATCAGGACACTGGTATGGAGTATGGCAGTGATCGGGACACTGGTATGGGATATGGCGGTGATCAGGACACTGCTATGGGGTATGGAAGTGATCAGGACACTGGTATGGGATATGGCGGTGACCAGGACCCTGGTATGGGGTATGGCAATGATCAGGACACTGGTATGGAGTAGACATGTGCACACTGAAATATTTTGTTTCAGAATTTCGTTTTCGTCTGAAAAATAAATTTATTTAGTTAATCCCGAAATTTGTTTTTATTTATTTTGTTTCGTTAAAAAATGCATTCGTCCGAAAATCCAAAATAATTAAGGTTGAATCTGTCATTGAAGGCTTATAGTGTCTGTCGAATGTTCTAAGAAGATTTGACTGAGCATCTAAACTGTAGGACGCCCTTCGTCGAATCTTCATGTCTAATCTTTTCTCTCTATGTCGAATAATCTTGGACTAATAGAGTTAGTTAAGGCACATTCAACCTTTTTTGCTATTGTCTCTATAATGTCAAATCTTGTCTCTCTATGTCAAATCTTTTCTCTCTATGTAGAATAATCTTGAACTAATAGAGCTAAGGTTAGGCACATTCGACCACAGGTTCAATGGGCACAGATCACTATTGTCAGCGTCATGTCGAATCTCCTATCTATATTGAACTGTTGCAAAGAAAATGAAAATAAAGCATTTGTTTATGTCGGATCTTTCAGTTTTCAGATTCTGCACATTCGTTATCGTTTGTGAAAGCGATAATGAAAATACCTGAAATTTGGACAAAAATGCATTCGGACTAAAACAAATGCACATATCTAGTATGGAGTATGGCATGATCATGATACCAGTGTTGTGGGGATCAGGACACTGCTATGGCAATGATTAACATACTGGTATGGGATATAGTGGTCTGGCATCACTGCATCTAAGGACACTAGCTAGTGGCAATGGTCTGATGATACTGGCTGGTGTAGCTAGAACACCACTGTTCTGGAAGCACTGGTGGCATTGGGACAGGTGTGACAGGTAACTGGCTGCACTGTTTATTTACACTACACTGGGGGCTAATGATCAGGGATGCTGTGGGATGGGTGGCGATGGTGTGTGTTTACATACAGTGTGACAGGCTGATTAAAATCAGAGGCTGCTGAAATGGTTCTCTCTCCTCTCACAGATGATCTCTGTGGAAGGAGAGAGAATAGATGTTTACCGTTCTATACTTTCTATGTTTACAAATGGGATTTCTGTGATTAGACACAGTGATCCCATGGTGCAGGACTGAGTTAATTGGTCCTGTACCCAGCCATGTGATCTGCTGTGTCTGATCACTGGGCTCACAGGTGCATGCTCTGTGAGCCATGCAAAGCCGCTGATTGGGGAGGATGTATGTGGACATTCACCCACAACGATGCTACTCCATATATATGCATTGGCTGGACATGAAAAGGATGTTTGTCCATTACAACAGCTTGTAAAAAAAAAAAAGCACAAACAGGAAATGTAATAAAACTGTGCCCCACAGAAAAGATTTACACAAAAAAAAGGAAAAATATTAAGGTTGGCAAATTAGTTATAGGGTTATAATAAAGTTAACTGATGCTTTGGTCTGAGCATTTAGGTTTCAATGACCTCTTGCCATGAAAAAGTTAAACATGGTTTGATGTCATCCACATTCTTAATAGAATGTGCTATAGATGGAAAATGTTGTTGCAAAAGAAAAAAAAAATGTAATGAGTCTAACTAAGGTTTCTTTATCTACAAACCTACTGGGATCTCGATCTCCAACTTTGAAGTTGTCATTATTAGATTAATTTTATTTGTATTTGTAAAACATTGGCCACATGAGGAGAGTTGCTTGCGGTGCAAAGCAAGAAAAATGGTAAAAGAAAGCAAAACGTAAAACAATAATAAAAAAGGGCCATGTGCGAAATTAGCTATGGGAATTTTTGGTTAATGTTGCTCATTATTCTATGATAATTTGAAGTGCCATTTTTATTCCCAGCTTGAAGACAGTCTTTTTGTTACTTATTAAATTGGTTCAATGGATTTAATATTATGTAATTAATGATGCTCTCCTGTAGCTTCAATTAGATGCATTGAAACTGACTCTCACAATTAACTCACTGGTTTAGACCTTAAGATTTATAAATAGCAATGGTTGCTGAATTCATGGTCTGCTTAAGTCAAAATGGTTTGCTTATTTTAATAGTTACTTTGAAGTGAGCCAGCCTATTTTAAATCATACTTGATCAACTTTCTAACAAATCACTGCAACAGGAAAATACACTTATAATATTAGGTAAAATACTGTAAATTATCACATGATGTCTGTGTTGATGCGCATCCCTAATTTCCATGTTAAATGCCCTTAGGTATATGATTATGCTAATTATACATATTACCCATATATATAATTTTCTGCCCTCAACCTTGTTTTGCCTCAGTTTTATGACAGTAAGATCCTGTGCTCAAAATATATTTATACAGAATGCTGTACTCTGTACAAAGTCTCAGGGAATATAGAATCATGGCAACACTTTAAAACTGGACTTGGCATCAGATATATTTGTCCATGTTGAGTGCATACATGCTAAGAAATATGTAAATTTAACATCTATAGTATCTATAACTTCTCACATTGGTCACTGTACTTTTCCTTACACTGGCATAATCTGATTTATTCATTATCCAGTGTCAGCATCTACTTACTGGACCAAGATCCTGACTCAACGATGACAGACATATACATTCTGGTGAGTGTGCAGATCCTGGGTGTTTTCACAAATGCCTGACACAGATCAGCCCATGCTGCAACCCTATAATGTTGCAATCAGATCAATGGAACTAAGAGAACTGAGGAAACTCTTGTTCTTACCTGAAGAAGATTGACATATGTCTAAACAAACACTTAAAGTGTTACTAAACCCACAACAGTAAAATCCCGGAAGTGACACAGCCGGGACACAGCCGATGACACAGCCGGGACACAGCCGATACCGGAAGTGAAGTACGAGCCTCGCTGCTCGTTTTTACATGCTTCTTATATCTACCTTAAATGTGAGTAATATCCTTATTATTGTACCTGAATAAAATCTTTTAAAAAAACGTTACTGCACTATCGAGCATCCCTTCTGCCCCACTTGCGAGGTACACCACTGACACCAGGCCTCAGAGGGGACGTTTAGTAGGAGACGCACATTAGGAGAACGCATCACCACCACCTTGGACCCAGAGGGAACCCACCTAGGGGACGCCATCCAGGGGAATCCAGAGGCACACAGGAATTGTATATCCAAATGCTGCAACCTTACAGCAGTAAGGTAAGGGGACATCTTTACCACACAGAGGAACAGAAGTCACCCATTACCCATATGCACAGCACCCTGGAGACAGACTACTAGCATACACCAGCACCTTCTCCTGCCAGTCTGGGACTGACACCACTGTCACCATCAACCCGCACTTTAGTCCCTACAGATATAGGGATGTTTTTCATAGACTCACCACTATTTTTCCACAAATATAATTTGACTGTTCACTATATTGTTTATTTTACTATAATAGTTGCAATATTTATGTATAGATATACCTCTATTATTGCACGAGAACGCATTCTCATGCGTTTTTGAAAAATCTGCATTAGCAAGAATAACTGTATCATTTCACGTTTGCTATGCCTTTTACTTCACCTTCAAGCAACTATATATAATTTTATTGATCTATTTTACTACTTGTTACCTTATTCACTACGGCACTTGTAGAGTATTCATTGATGAAGATTTTTTACTCTAGTTTCTTATGCACAGGTTGCACTTTATTCACGCACAAGGTCGCAAAAAACTTTTTTTATATATATATATATTTTTTAATATACTCTACTAAGAAGTGTATGTCAATGTAATCATAATTTATTGCACCTAGCACTTTACACAATATTGATTAAACCCTTTTGTACAGCGCAACACTACCCTTACTTTACATTATATAGTGGCAGTATTTTAATGAAAAAAGATTTATAGGCTGAAGGCACTGTGGGGGGGGGGGGGGGGGGGGCGTATGAAGTATTTTCATATTAGTGGTTTTAGTAACACTTTAACTAGAGATTAAAATATGTTTTTAAATAATATGTAAATATTTTTTGAAAAACTATACTGCTGCTATATTTTGTGACCTGAATACTTCCCTTTAAGCATCCAACAGAAGCAAAGTCTTTAGAAGGAATGTATAGTGGTTTGGAATATTTTGTTTATAGACATACCTTGTCTTGAGAAAGATGAAAATGTTGACAATAAAAACATTGCTGTTTTGATCTGTCTCCTCTGCAAGAGCCGTGAGTGCCTCTATACCAGTTTTGGATGTGTTGATAGACATAGATAGACACACACACCTAACTGAATGAGACAGATGGATAGCTCAACCCTTATCAGGCAAATCAGTACAACATTTCACAGAGAGATAGTGGTGTCTGAAAGAGAGCTACTTCAGCTGTTCTGTCTCTTTATCTAACCCATAGTGCTTTTGGAATTATTTGTTCAGTACTGTATGTTCAGTACTGTATTAGTGTTTATTTGTTAAACAAAGAAAACATAAATTTGAAACTGCTGATACTTGAGGTCCAAGTCCAAATCCATTTTTTTAAACTTCTACCCAATCGTTTAAAAATATAAAAAATCTATTTCTTTTATTTCTTAAATGGAGCCTGTGTTTTACTTCTCTGTGTTGGTATGATCTACTACATGATTTAATCTTCAAAGTTGTCAGAACATTTCTAATGTTTGAAAAGGTATAGATTGTTTACAGCAACTGGACAGGATGGCTGTGTCTGATGACTATGTCCTTGAAAACATGACCATTTAAATTACCATATGTGCAAATAACCAGTTGTCCAAAATGGTCTAGGTTGTAATACGGATGTGTATTTGCTCACCTTTCCCATTTAGCATGAAGAGTGGCATTTCAAAAGTATCACATGTAGTTATTGAGAAATGAATGAAGCCTGGATAAACCAAGGTGTTCTGCTCCCTACTTCTACCACAGTAGATATACACCATCATCAATAAGGTTTATCATTATTAAAAGTTGCTGCTTATCAACACCACCAGAAGTACCTGTATATATCTGCCACAACAGACAACAAAGACACCTGCACTTGTATTTTTTCTGTTGCTTTCCCATTCCCACCACTCCATATTCTCACAATGCACCTTAATTAAAGGCACTTAAAATGGTGGTGCAACATTACATTAGTTTTTATTCATAGTTTCTTGTTTTGTTTTTTCTTGGTGTGTTTTATTATTAATTCCAAGAAGTATTATTATTATTTATATTGATATTTTACTATTTTTAATTAACTTCTACAATTTTTTTTCATCTGTTTTAGGGTCGAGACTTGTCACTTTCAGTAGGTGGTCAGCATGGTTTTCTCTTCTTCCCACACTCCTCTACCCAGTGTGCAGCTTTTCCTTTTGCCATCACGTGAAGGCCATAAGCAGGACAGATGAAACTTTGTTTGGATGCAGCTACACTGGCATAATATTCAGAGGGGGATGTCTTCTGGTGTTAGTGCATATTTTATTAATATGTTCAATAAAGAATACCAATTTTTACCCTTACTTTGGACTCAGTGGGGTTGGTTTACTAAAACTTGAAAGTGCAAGTTCTGGTGCAGCTGTGCATGGTAACCAACCAGATTCTAACTTCACCTTGTTCAATGAAGTTTTGTCAATAAAACATGGACACTGATTGATTTCTATGCAGAGCTGCACCAGATTTTGCACTCTCCAGTTTTAGTAAATCAACCCCACTGTGTTCACATGGACAGGTTGCCTGTATGCCTGACTATTCATTTTGTAATGCACCTGTTGCTTCCCATTAGTCTGAGTGTGCTGGTCCATTTGTTTTTGTTTTGTTTGTTTTTTTTCTTCATTATTTTCATCATCCTCATTATTTTGCCTTTTAGGAAGAACATTTTTAAATACAGATAAGGTACAAGATAAAATAAGGTGCACAAAAAATGGCCTAATAGCACCACTCAGTGCCAAAGAAAAACTCTTCCAAGGAATGATGTTACCTACATAGAACAAAATGTTAGCCACTATGTTAAATAAGATACATAAAACAAAATATCCAATATTAATTGCACCAGCAGCTACTATATAAGAAAATATCCAAATAGAAGTAATAGCATTTAAAAAGTCCAACACATCTTATGTCCTTAACCACCTCAATGCAGTGCATTTTCACCCCCTTCCTGACCAAGCCATTTTTCAGCGCTGACATAATTTGAATGACAATTGTGCGGTCATACAACACTGTACCAAGATGAAATTGTTATAATTTTGTCACCACAAATAGAGCTTTCTTTTGGTGGTATATGATCACCTCTGCACTTTTTATTTTTTGCGCTATAAACAAAAGAAGAGTGACAAGTTTAAAAAAAAACAATATTTTTTAATTTTTGCTATACTAAATATCCCCAAAAAATATATAATTTTTTTTTTTCCTCAATTTAGGCCGATATGTATTCTTCTACATATTTTTGGTAAAAAAAAGTGCAATAAGCATATATTGATTGGTTTGCACAAAAGTTATAGTGCCTACAAAATAGAGGATAGATTTATAGCATTTCTATTATTATATATTTTTTTAACTAGTAATGGCGGCGATCTGCAATTTTTATTGTGATTGCGATACAGTCGGACATATCGAACACTTTTGACACATTTTTGGGACCATTCACATTTATACAGCCATCCATGCTATAAAAATGCATTGATTACTGTATAAATGTGACTGGCAGGAAAGGGGTTAACCACTAGGGGGCGCTGAAGGGGTTAACATGTTCCCTGGGAGTGATTCTAACTGTAGGGGGAGGGGACTCACAAGGGGAGAAATTTATCATAACGAACATTCGGAATTGTTAGAAAAAGTTAACGAACCAAACGAGAATTCATATTTCGTATGAATCTAAATTGAATTTCGGACGCGAATTACAAAATACAAATTAATTTTAATACGGAATGGAACGAAACTAAAAAAAATTATTGACAGCGCACATGTCTAGTCATTCCATCCACATGTGACCCCCTTTATATGATTCCACATATAAGAAAAAGAAAAGGTGAAATGACTTCTTCAAATGGGTGAAGCTCTTGTTACGGTGATCCTAGTTGTTACCACTTATGCACCACATATCAAGAACGCCACCACACTCCCCTTAGGGTATACACTCACCAGATATTAATATTTTGTATGCCTTAAGGTAATCCTTTGCTGTAACTCTAAAGGCAAGTCATCCACTAATTCTGTTTGGATGGAGGTATAGATGGCTCCAATACAGCAGGATCGTATGAAAAAGTAAAATTGCCAAATAGCGTAATCCTGTTTTTCAAAGTTTTATTGTAGCCAAAAGCCCCCATACATAGTATATATACTAGCTTGTTAAAACAAAAGAGCATTGTAAAAGAAAACGTAGCATAGTCACCGGTCCTGCTGTGTAGGAAGCCGCCAGTATCATACGAACAGTCGCACTGATTTCTTCCTGGTGGTTCCCAGCTGACCACGACACGCAAACGTCACTTTTGGTTATCACGCCACTGATGCGTTTTGTCACTTTAGACTTCAACTGAGGGCATACAGATAAGTT
This sequence comes from Lithobates sylvaticus, assembly GCA_028564925.1. Lineage (NCBI taxonomy): Eukaryota > Metazoa > Chordata > Amphibia > Anura > Ranidae > Lithobates > Lithobates sylvaticus. The sequence goes on along the minus strand of CM053027.1, from coordinate 266,050,917 downwards.
ACAGAAATCAAATGGAAGACTTCACATTGATAAAAATCTGTGAAAATGCCACAATACTGAAATTCATTATGATGATTTACTGAATAGTGGAGCAAGTTTCAGGTCAGAGTTTTGCAAATGGCTGTCAAGGCAAATTTGCACTTGCTCTAGCAGTATACTGTTTCAGCAGAAATTAAATGTTGAGCCTGACAGTTGTTCACAACTCTAGCTGTGCTTAGGAACAGCAGGGAACTTTTGTGAAAAGGTTTTTTGCTCAATATTAGAAACATTTTGTTAATGAACTATTTGACTCAAATTCCCTTTTATGAGGAATCATTTAAATGTATTACATATATATTAATTCCAGAGATGTTTTTTTATCATAAATAACAGTGTCTGTAGTTTCCACCCACAGTAACTCACAGTCTATTAACTGACAGCATTGCACCTGTTTTGAAATTCATTCTAAAATTAATAAAAAACAAAAACTGGCTTAGTAGCCCTTTCTAGACATGTGCACACTGAAATATTTTGTTTCGGAAATGTTGTTTTCGTCCAAAAAATACATTTATTTAGTTAATTTGTTTTTATTTATTTTGTTTCATTAAAAAATGCATTTGTCCAAAAATCCGAAATAATTAAGGTCAAACCTTTCATTGAAGGCTTATGGTGTCTGTCAAATGTTCTAAGAAGATTTGACGGAGCAACTAAACTGTACGATGCCCCAATCATACATTTCCGGTCGAATGTTCCGCCTACAAGCTATAGTAGAATTCTAATGTTGTATGACACTAGTAATAATTATATTTATTAATTATTGTTACTAGTGAACCAACATTAGAATTCTTCTATAGCCTATGGGCAAAGTACTTGACCATAAATGTCCGCCCGCGGCGACTGCTTCGTTGAATCTTCATGTCAAATTTTTTCTTTCTATTTTGAATATTCTTGGACTAATAGAGTTAGGTTAGGCACATTCAACCTTTTATGCTATTTTCTCTATTATGTCAAATCTTTTCTCTCTATATCAAATCTTTTCTCTCTCTCTATGTAGAATAATCTTGGACTAATAGAGCTAAGGTTAGGCACATTCGACCATAGGTTCGATGGACACAGATCGCTTTTGTCAGCGTCATGTCGAATCTCCTATCTATATCGAACTGTTGCAACGAAAACAAATATAAAGCATTTGTTTATGTCGGATCTTTCGGTTTTCGGATTCTGCACAAATACCTGAAATTCGGACGAAAATGCATTCAGGCGAAAATGAATGCACATATCTAGCCCTTTCAGGTAAAGCCTATTATCTTGCTAGACAGTGACTAACGTAGGACTTTGACATTTATCAAACAAAACTATTTGGCTTCAGATGAGAGATTACATAGATCCATTATTTGTTTTCAAATCATCTCTCATTGATTCCTTAAAGGGTTAGTTCAATTTTTTTTTAAAAACTGCCTATGCAGGTAAAGGATATTTGTAGATAAAAGCAAGCTGTGCCGCTCTGACAAAAATTGAATAATGCCCTTGCTAAAGATGTAGGACATTTACATACTGTACCTCCTGAAGCCTGACTGGAATACTCCCAGGACATTGTAAGGACATGAGGCCTAGTCATTAGGTGAGCAGTAACTGGGCCTCACTTAGCAATGTCCTGTGAGTATTCCAGTCAGGCTTCAGGAGATACAATATGTAAATAACCTACACCTATAGCATAGGCAGTGTATTGATACAGGTAAACTAACCCTTTAACCACGTAAGGACCGGAAGGATTTACCCCCTTAATGATCAGGCCATTTTTTGCGATACAGCACTGCGACAATTTAACTAACAATTGCACTGACGTGCGATGCTGTACCCAAACAAAATTGATGTCCTTTTTCCCCACAAATAGAGCTTTATTTTTGTGGTATTTGATCACCTCTGCAGTTTTTATTTTTTGCGCTATAAACAAAAAAAGAGAGACAATTTTGAAAAAAAAATATATATATTTTTTTTTACTTTTTGCTATAATAAATATCCCCCAAAAATATATAAAAAGATGCATTTCTTCCTCAGTTTAGGCCAATATGTATTCTTCTACATATTTTTGGTAAAAAAAAAATTGCAATAAGCGTATATTGATTGGTTTGCACAAAAGTTACAGTGTCTACAAAATAGGAGATTATGGCATTTTTATTATTATTTTTTTTAAATAGTTATGGCAGTGATCTGCAGTTTTTAGCAGGACTGTGACATTGTGGCTGACAGATCAGACACTTTTGACACTTTTTTTTGGGACCAGTGACATTTATACAGTGATCAGTGCTATAAAAATGTACTGATTAATGTATAAATGTCATTGTCAGGGAAGGGGTTAACACCAGGGGCGATCAAAGGTTAAATGTGTTCCCTGGGACTAACTGTATGGGGGCTGGGCTGACTGGAGGAGGAGAGAGATCGCTGTTCCTAATCACTAGGAACAGACGATCACTCTCAGCTTCCCTGCCAGAATGAGGATCCGCTGTGTTTACACTGGGCGAAACCCCCGTTCTGCCTCTGTGTGGATCGATCATGGGTGGCCGGCAGACATCATGAGATGCCGGTAATCGGCACTCCTCGCCTCACACTGACAGTGCCCTGATTACATTTAAGTGCCCACCAGTGCCACCAATGATTGCCCACCACTGACAGAAATCAGTGCCAACCAGTGCCCATAAATGTCACCAATCTGTGCCCACAAGTGCCAGCAATCAGTGGCCATTAGTGATGCCAGTCAGTGCTGGCTATCAGTGCTGCCCATCAATGCCCATCACTGCTGCCCATCAATGCTCATCACTGCTGCCCATCAATACCATTCATCAATGCCCATCAGTGCCCATCATTGCCACCCATCAGTGCTGCCTATCCATGCTGCCTATCTGTGCCCACCAGTGCCATCTATCTGTGCCCAGTGTCCACCAGTGCCACCCATCAGTGTCGCCTAACAGTGCTCATCAGTGCCACATATCAGTGCTACCTATCAGTGCCCATAAGTGCGGCATATTCATGCCTCCACATCAGTGCCCATAAGTGCGGCATATTCATGCCTCCACATCAGTGCCCATAAGTGCGGCATATTCATGCCTCCACATCAGTGCCCATAAGTGCCGCCTCATCAGTACCCATAAGTGCCACCTCATCAGCGCCCATTAGTGCAGCCTATCAGTGCCCAACAGTGCTGCCTCATCAGCGCCCATCAGTGAACGAGAAAAATTGCTTATTTACAAAATTTACTAACAGAAACTAAGAAAACCTTTTATTTTCAAAATTTTTTGGAAAAAATAAAAAACCCAAGAGTGCTTAAATACCACCAAAAGAAAGCTCTATTTGTGTGAAGAAAATTATAACAATTTCACATGGTTACAGTGTAGCATGACCGCGCAATTGTCATTCAAAGTGTGACAGCGCTGAAATCTTAAAATGGCCTGGGCAGGAAGGGGTGTAAGTGCCCTGTATTTAGGTGGTTAAGTGGTTAAACTGTATGTACACCAATCCACCATAACATTGTGATTGACAGGTTACGTGAAAAACATTGATTATTTCAATACAATGGTGTTTGCAAATGGGTAGATTATTATCTTAGGCAGCAAATGAACATGTTGCCCCTGAAGCTGATGTGTTGAAAGTGGAAAAAATGGGCAAGCATAAGGATTTGAGCCACTATGAAAATTGTAATGGCTAGACAAGTAGGTCAGAGTAACTGCAAAACTGTAGCTCTTATGGGATGTTCCGTCTGCAGTGGTCAGGACCTACCAAAAGTGGTCCAAGGAAGGAAGGGAAACTGGGGAACCTGCAACAAGGCACAGGCAGCCAAGGCTCACTGATGCACATGGGGAGCAAAGGCTGGCCTGTGTAGTCCGATCAAATAGAAGAGCTATTGTAGCTCAAATTGATGAAAAAGTTAATGGTGATTCCAATAGAAAGGTGTCAAAACACATAGTGCATTAAAGTTTGTTTCTTATGGGGCTGCGTAGCCACACACCAGACAGGGTGCCCATGCTGACCTGTATTACCATTCAAAAGCATCTACAATGGGCATGTGAGCTTCAGAACAGGACTATGGAGCAATGGAAGAAGGTGCTTGTTTGATTGATGGATATGTGAGTGTAACTTTTAAATGTATTAAAGCTTTCTAGTTTTACAGTATTGCACTATTTAGAGCATGTTTTTCATTATATGTTTGGTATAAATATATCCTATTGATGGCTGACTAAACTAAAATACATTGTGGAGTCTGTGATTATTGTGGATGAGGCTGTGACTACTACTTCTATGGTGGTGCTGTTTTGTTATTCTCCCGAGAGGATCATATAAGAGAATTAAATAGGGGGTACCTCATCCTAAAGGTATTGTTAAAAGAAAGAACTGATATGATGGACTTTAACGGTACCAGTAATGGGCATATAAAAAGGTAAAGATTATTATTTTTTTTACAAGCATAAAATCCTTGAAAATTACTTGGGTGTCAATAACACAATTATTCCCAAAAATCACCCCATGAGATGAAACAGTAGCATATACGGGGACTCACATCTAGGTAGGACCCGCAAGAAATGACGTGCCAGGTGTCATAAGAGAGTGATCCAACAACCAATGTCTTTGGACACAGAATTAGTCACTATACAGTAGATAAAATATCAAGAGATCATATAGTTTAGTCAGGGCCGTTTTTTCCACTGGGCATGCTGGGCAGTTGCCCGGGGGCCCCACTTGTCTGGAGGGCCCCATCCAGGGCTAATCCTCAGTGCTGCAATCTTCTGCTTAAATTGACTGACTGCACTGGTTGCTCACTTCGCCGGCCGGCATCTAGCTAGCAACCAGTGACGTCAATCAGAGGCCATGGCCGCCCCCAGCATTCATAGCGCACCGCGGCTACCCCAGTGGCTAGTGAACAGGCTCCGCCTACCTCTGCCATGTTCTTCAGACAGCATGAAGAGGGAGCGGAGCTGAAAGACGGCCCTTGATAGCTGGCGCTGCCTTGCTGCTGTGAGTGACACACTGTACTGCACCAGGCCGGTGGCCTCAAGTAAGTCTAACAATGTCTACTTAAATAAGTTCAAGTTGTGCATCAAACACAGCCACTGTCTGTGCCCCTGAAAAGCTGCCACCGTGCCCATCAAAGCTGCCACTGTGCCCATCAAACACAGCCACTGTGCCCATCAAAAGCTGCCACTGTGCCCAATAAACGCAGCCACTATGCCCATCAAACGCTGCCACTGTGTCCAAACGCTGCCGCTGTGCCCATCAAACGCTGCCACTGTGCTCATCAAACTCGTGTTATATTGTCCAAACGTTGTGTTAATGTTTAAACCCTGATTTTGTTGGAAGTACCAATAAATATAGCCTTATTGATAATTTGCGTTTTTATTCTCGTGCGTGATCGTGTAGACAGGGACCCAGTGCACTGTATTGCTCGGGGGTCTATAACGCTCTTAAGATGGCCCTGAGTTTAATATGGAAACACCATTTAGAGTGGAGTCAATAAGTAAAGCATGGGTTTGTTGTAGCACTGAAATACTCACACAGGATAGACATTTTCTTTTAACATCGTGTTATTGGCCAGGTGCGTGTGCATCACTTACCTGGGGAAGGTATTGCACCAGGATGCCTTACGGGAAGTCTGATCTACGGAGGTCCTATCTTGCAACTTACAGGACTTAAATGATCAGCTACTGATGGCTTGGTAGATACCACAGATGCCAGATATCACAACATACCTTCAGAGGTCTAGTGGGGTCAATACCCTGATGGGTCAGGGCTGTTTTGTAAGTAAATAGGGACCTACTCAATATTAGCTGGATGGTCATAATATTATGGTTAATCAATGTATATCTGAAACTTTTTTTGTTTTTGATAAAGTACTGACCTTTTTATTGCTGTCTGTCCCTGATAAATAGATTCATCCCCTCAATTTGTCCATAGAACCATTGCCATGGGACAAAACAATTATACAGTATGAGTGATCAAAACATTTTTTTTTAACCAGAACAGGAAGTGGGGGTGAGTCTATCTGTGCGGACAAATATTTCTAGTGACAACTAACTTAAAGGGGAATTCCTCTCACTTTGTAAGGATTTCCCCTAGCCTTCTATTGCATCTCAAGAATGGGAAATTATGAGAACTATTCATTTTTTTATTTTCCTTAAATGTTTTTGAGTCGTCTTTTCAAAATTAATTTTCATCACATTCACTAAGCTAAGGGAAAGTTTTCTTGCAAAGTTGCAAATAAACTATATAGTACAACATCCAAATTATTCACCAGAGATTATGGATCAAATATCCGACTTCTTTGCACACAACATTGGCTTAGTGGACAAGCAAATAAATACTAGAGTATAAATAGTGCGCAATATCAACCTTAGTCTATTTAGATCAGCAGGTGAGGTTAAAAGACAAATGTCATGGTATAATAAAATATATAAGTGCTTGCGTGACAATCCCAGGTGCACAAAAATATATATATAAACTTCAAGTTACAATGAGGTTGTAACCAATTTAATAAATAAATAAATACACAATGTGTTGAAAATAAATACAATGTGTTTTAAATAAATAAAGTGCTTCAAAATGTGAGTAAAAACAAGTATGTATCATAATGTGTCAAAGAAAGGAAATATCCAATTTATGCCAGTGATGCATATGGGGATATATAAATTCCAAGAGCCAATACAGGCTTGACCTGATGGATTAGCTAATTAATTGATGAATTAATGGGTAAAAGGCCGCCAGTTAAATATTATATTAATCCCATAGGTGATAGCAGTCCATTAAATGAGTTAGATAATTAATGAAATAACTCTTCACATCCACTAATGATATCCGGGACACAATTAGAAATGCTAGAGAAAAAAAAAAAGAGAGAGAAAAAAAAAACTTCCCTTTATTCTGGGAATGTAGGGCTTTTTCCTTTTGGTTCCTCCTGATATCTTGCTCCGGTATGATATAAAAGAGAAAAAGACACAAACAAAAAACCATTGCGCAGCGCTCTATTCAACCATCAAACAAAGAAGATCTTTTAGGTGATTGCCTACAGCTATACAACTCACATGTACCCAGTAGGTGTTTGCGCGTTCAAATCCTGCTAATGGTCAGGCTCAGATAGGGGGCTGTCAGCCCTTTCCTCCTCACTGTGCTGTGCTGTGCTTAGCACTGTCACTTGGGCTCCTCCTCCCGACGCATGTCATCACAGGTCACGTGACTTTCTCAAGGGAATGAAGTGGACAACCCCTACATGGTGTGGAATGCACACATACTAATGAAAATGAGCTCTAATGATAAAAAGAAGAGGACGCAACGTATAGATACCCTTGTATCACAAATAGGTAATTTAGAAATCCAACCTAAAACTAACCTCCACCCATCACAATCAACACAATTGATGTCACTAAGACAAGAACTCAGGACCCTACACCTCCACTCTTTTGAAAACATGCAATGAAAATTGAAAGCCAACTCTTACTCCACCTCTAACAAGGTGGGAAAAAATTGTCACAATGCCTTAAAGGGAGGAGAACTAAAACAAATTTACCACACCTTCACCACCCACACACAAAGGAATGTCTAACTAACCCACAGGACATAGCAAACACTTTCAGTGATTACTATAGCGACCTATACAATCTTAACAAAGACCCGTCTACACCTCAACCCTCTACAGAAGACATATTTCTACAGAAAGTCAAACTCCCTGCACTTTCAGACAGTCAGTTATCCCGCCTAAACAAACCCTTCACAACACAGGAAATTCAAGCAATGATTAACTCGTTCTCTAATGAAGCATTGAACGCATTGATCATAACTCTTTCGAACCAGGGAAGGAGCCAAATTCACCCCAAAATTTTCACCTAATATCCATTTTAAATTTAGACCTAAAAATTAACGCCAAAGCCATAGACTCACGCTTGATGGACAATATGTCCACTCTTATTCATAGAGATCAGTCAGGATTCACCAAAGGGACACAAGCACCAGACGCCACTAGAAGATAAAAAAATGTGATGCACCATGCAGAGATTAGCGGAACGCCTTCTCTGCTGCTGTCATTAGATGCAGAGAAGGCGTTCGATAGGGTCCATTAGTCATGCCTACAATTAGTACTACAAAAATGTTGATTTAAAGTTTAAATACTTAGAGCCATCATGGCACTTTACTCCAACCCAACAGCACAAGTATTCTCTGCAGATATGATCTCCAGACCATTTTGCATCACAAATGGTACCCGTCAGGGATACCCTTTGTCCCTGCTCATTTTCAACCTTCTTATGGAACCTCTGGCGGAACATATCAGGTCAAATCCCTTAATCTCTGGTTTAACAATAGGCCAAACAACTCACAAAATCAGTCTGTTTGCAGACAATGTAATATTAATCCTTACAAATCCATCTCCTTCCCTAGCAGAGGTAAGCAATGAATCAAGCTGTCGGCTCTCCAGTTCACCTCGCCCTGTAGCGTTGAAGAGGTACATTAGGAGGGAGCGACTTCACAAGTATAATTTTACTTATGCTTTAACTTATGTTTTTTATTGTAAGTGTACATCTATGAGGATTTATTAAATAAACATACCTTTTGGAAAATTGAATTATGCTATGGGCACCCTTATTTTCTTGCTTGTCATAAGCAATATACAGAGGGTAAGATGCAGTGATTGCTGATTTTAACCACCTGACATCCACACACCTTCCCAGTAATATTGGATGAAGATTCACAGAGGCTTGCTGATAACAACATACCCAGAGATATGCAATAAATCCAGTAATATCTGGTAAGTAAATTTATTTTGGGGGATTGTCATTCAAGCATTGCGGTGATGGTTAATCGTCTGCAGTAATTATTATTTACCCTGAACACTTCTCTTTTGGAGTGGATTTTCCTTCCTCTTTTTCACATTTTGACTGCCTATTTTGTCAAAAGTGGACTGTGTATCAAGTTTGAAAGACTTTCAGAATATATAAGCGCTATTAGTGTTTAAATATTTATTTTGGACACAATTTTGTTACATTGTTTTTTTATTATAGTAGCAGCTTGATTGATATTGTAACTTCACCGTGAGCGCTGAGGGAGAGATATCTATAGTTGTTTGATAATTTCTCAATTTTTGTCAGTAAAAACACTAACATGGTTCAGTAACGTCTCCTACTATAAGGTAAACATGAACAAATGCCACATTTTAGATCTTAGACTAGATGCCACAATTAAAAACCTGTCACAGCTACAATATTCATTTATTAGAGAAAAGCATTTCATATCTAGAAATTCAACTAACAAAATCAGTAAAAAGCCTTTTCACCACTAACTTTAAACCATTCCTCACTAAACTCTGTAATGACGCCCAACTCTTAACAAAACAAGAGAACTGACCTGGTCAGGAAGACTTGCAGTATTTAAAATGATATCTTCCACAAATACTCTACCTATTTAGGACCCTCCCCATTCCTATACCCACATGGTTCTTCAAAACCTTCTAAACTATATTTAACAAATGTCTATGGAAGGGTAAAACCCCTAGGTGCGCCCACGTGAAACTCAGAAAACATAAATCCGGGTGCCGGGTGGGGGGTCTAATGGATCCATCAACTTCGAAGACTACTATTTAGCATCTGTACTAGCCCAACTAAATTCAAGCAAAAAATGCAATAAAAAAAAAACTGTAAAAGACAGTAAAAAACTACAGTAAAACATTGCAATAAAGAATTACCTTAGGGTGTTACAGTAGGATATTAATTTCAATACCCTCATTAAGGCCTCTGGGCGGAAGACTATCCAAAGAATATATCCAATAATTTTCTCTTTCACATAACCTTTTATAACGTTCAGCAGTAGGGAATGAGTTGGGAATAGCTTCTATGACCCAAACATGTAGTCCTAAGGAAGACTGATTATGGAGTTCTTTGAAGTGTCTCGGGACACTATGTTTGTCCATGCCCTTTTCCACAAGATTACGGTGCTCCCCAAAATGCTGTTGAAGTGTGTGTATGGTGCAACCCACATAAAGTAGGCCACATGGGCACGTCAAGCAGTAAACATATTTAGATCCACAATTAAAAAAGTCTGGTATAGTGTACTGTTTCCCTTTATGGGAGTATTTCTTTTGCCTATATGTCACATGAACACGTGAGACGTAGGGGTTTTTTACATTGTTACATCCCCTTAATATTAAAGAAAGTTAAAGGAACACTGGCACTTGGGTGTACTGGTTTTATTTTGCTTGCGGCTAGTTGTGCATTTATATTTTTTGCTCGTCTGTATGTAACTAAAGGTCGATCACTTATTGTGGATTTTAGATGGGGGTCTTCACTCAAGATGGACCAATGCTTAACAAATATCTTTTCCATTTTCCTAAATCTATTGTGAATTTGTGTGACAAAACGGACTGGTTGTGTAGCATCCTCTATTTTAGCTTCTCTCCCAGTCCCAACATCTTTATGAAGGTAATGTTGGAAGGCATCCTCAACAATATCTTTAGGGTAGCCTTTTTCTCATGTAGTTATCAATAATTGACCATGGGTGTTATAATCCTCGACTCAGGTACAATTATGTTTTAAACAACAAAATTGTTGTTTAGCCAACGTGGATGATGACAAATGTCAAAATGTAAATAAGAGTTACCTGAAGTGGATTTGATGTAATTCTGTGCGCAGATGTTGTTACTATGATGGAATAGTTCTAGGTCCAAAAAAGCAAGTTTATTACTATCGGATACTGAAGTAAATGATAGACCCATAATATTAATATTGCAATATTGTACAAATGTAGGAATGGATGACTCTGGACCGTCACAAATGATGACATCATCAATGTTACATCCGTACAAGACTATATGAGATGCGTATGTATTATTTGGCTTATATGGTGGTGTTATATGGTGGTGTTCCCAATACCCCATGGTAAGATTTGCATAAGATTTGCATAACTAGGGGCAAAATTTGCCCCCATAGCTGTGCCTTGGGTCTGGATAAAAAAAATCCATTGGATTCAAAGTAATTGTGGGTTAGACATTATTCCAAAGTTTCCGCCAGAAATTGTATCTGACGTGAATTAAGCAAAGGTTCTTTGTTAAGAAAGTACTGTACAGCTTGTATTCCTACATCATGTGGAATGGACGTATATAAAGAAAAAACATCCAATGAGAGCCAATGGTACGTTGGTTCCCAGGAATAGTGTTGTAGCATATTTAGGAGATGGATACTGTCTTTAATATACGATGGTACATTTTGTACTATGGGTTGCAGGAAATGATCGATGTATATGGAAAAATAGCTAGTGACACTTTCCATTGTTGCAGCTATGGGTCTATCAGGGGGTTGTGCTGGGTCTTTATGGATGAGCCGAACACCCCCCCGTTCGGCTCGCACAGGACCCCGCGAACGGACCTCAAGTTCCGTGCGAGCAGAACCCTATTAGTTAAACATTAAAAGTGCTCATTTTAAGGCTAAATGTGTTAATGTCATTCACCAATTATAAAGTGTAACTATTCCTTTCAATTTCGTCCCTGGGGGGTGTCTATCGTATGGCCTGGTAAAGGGGCGCCTGAGACACTGTCTCTGCGCAAAGTTCATTTTGAAAGTAAAAAAGCTTTTCAAATCACTCGCGGCTAATGTTAGATACCAGGCTCCCGTCACACCGAGAACAGTGATTATTTGGTGTTTCATAAAAACCAGTCATTGATAAAAATAAAAAACAAATGAAAAAAAAAAAAGCGGTAGGGGTCTCCCCCAAATGGCCCTTCAGTCTGGGAGTGGATATTAAGGGCTCACCCCAGCCAAAAAAAATAAATAAAAATGGCCATGGATTTTAATGTGAGAAACCCTAGCCCACAAAAAATGGCATGGGGGTCCCCTAAAATCCCATCCCAGACCCTTCTCCGTAGGCGCAGGAAAAGAGGGGGACGGAGCAGACCCCCTCTCGCCTGAACCGTACAGGCCACCTGCCCTAACATTGGGAGGATGCGTTGGGGGTCTAAGCCCCCTAAAGCCCTGTCCCCATGTTGTGAAGGACAAGGGCCTCTTCCCCCAATCGGCAATTCTGGAAAGCCCCCTTTACCCTCGGGGAACCCCAGATCCGGCCCCCCCCTGTGTGAGGAAGGGGGTACAAAAAGTACCCCTACCATTACACCAAAAAAAGTGGCAAAAATGGTAAGAATCAATGACAGGAGGATAGTATTCATCTTCATCCTTCCTTCCTCTACTTCCATCTTCTTCTTCCATTTTCTTCTTCCTCGATCGCTTCTTCATGCGCTGGTCTTCTGTCCTTCTCGGTCCGGCATCACGGTGTCATTTTGGGCCGCTCCGCGCAATGGGAGGCTCCGCTCCATTGCCAGGTCTTTATAAAACGGAGGGCACCTGGTTGACCCCGCCCCCCTCTGACGTCATGGGGCAAGCATCATGGGAATTCCCCATGACGCCCTGAGCGTCAGAGGGGGCGGGGTCACCAGAAAAAGGACTGGCAGACGGATCGGAAGCCTCAACAGCGGGAGCCTCCCATTGCAAATGAGAAAGACGAGAAGACCAGCGCAAGAAGAAGCGGATCGGAGGAAAGATGAAAATGGAAGAAGAAGATTCTGCAAGAAAGCAACACGGAGGATTTAATGTAGTAAAGACCGTTCCTGTCCATTTTACAATTTTTGCCACTTTTTTGGTGAAATGGTAGGGGTACCTTGTGTACCCCCTACCATTTCACAAAGGGGGGGGGCCGGGATTGGGGGTCCCCTTATTCGGGGGCTTCCAGATTCGATTAAGCCCCCCGCCCGCAGACCCCACAACCACCGGGCACGGTTTGTGGGAAGCGTGACACTTTCCATTGTTGCAGCTATGGGTCTATCAGGGGGGTGTGCTGGGTCTTTATGGATCTTGGGGAGATCATCTTGGTCTTTAGTATATAAATCCTCTAGATGCTCTCAGGTCCTCAATTCTAATGGCTCAAGAGCAGATGGGTCCTCCATTACTGTGCTGGGCCCTGAGGTGCTGATATCACCATATGAATCGGTCTTACTTGTTTTAGCGGCTTGGATTTTATAATAACATTTAATGGTAATGTTTATAATGAATCTAGGACAAGAGTGAATGGATTAGGAGGTGCTGTTGGGCAAAAGTGAGACCGCATTCCATAGTGACTGTTTGGGTATGGACAGAACATGATCAGAATGAATAAAGATTTTTATAGTCTGTGCACTTTCTCTCTCCTTTTTGTGTCTACGTCTCCCCCTCTCCTGCCTGGGCAGGCTAGGGGGGGGGGGGGTGATCACTAAAAAAGAGGAAGTGGATGGTTCATCTGTAGAAGTAGGGCTTGGATAGACTGTGGAGGATAATGGTTCTATTATGACAGAAGTAGTACTAGGGTGGGCGGTAATGTTCTTTTGTATCTCATCGGGGGTTATGGGTATAATATTGAGATTTGAGATACCAAAATCTAAAACTGGCAACAAAGAACTAGAAACAATATTTGTTCCCAATGCAATGGTGTTAGTATCTGAAATGGGTACAGGTATAGTGACAGGATTACCTTTATCTGTATTCATTTTTGCTGTCTTTTTCACTGGAATTTTTTACTTAGTAGGTGGGTGACCCTGTATAGAGGAACAGGGACGGTTGGTGAGTTTGTCAGACTGTACAGGTGGACGTTGATATCGATAGTGTAGTGGTAATTTGGGGTGACTAAGCATATGATAGTCATGCTATTCAACTGAAGGGTGGGGGAGCTTGTGGCTATAAGGAAAAGAAAGGGTTGGCCTTGTTTCACAGTTAATCAGAGGGATAGGGCATTCATACCTAAGTGTATTATGGTAGTGATCGTCTTCTTTGTGTGAGTGCTGTGGGCTATATCTAGGTGACCCCGCCCCCCTCTGATGTAACGCAGGTTTCCGTTACTTCAGAGGGGGCAGGGTCACCCATACGTCACTGGGGAAGCCCAGCTTCCCCCTTGCATTGCATCAGAGGGGGACGGGACTTTTCCCAACGGTGTCTGTGTGTTTTTTAACAATTTTTTACACTTCCTTTGTGAAATGGTAGGGGTACTTTTGTACCCCCTTAATATTTCAAACAGGGGGGGGGGCAGGATCTGGGGGTCCCCTTGTTAAATTTGCCTCCACATTTAATGACTTGGTCGATGCCCACAATGATAGGGATGACGAGATTATGCAGATGCAGCTAAAACTGGCAAATTTGGAGGACAGATCTAGGAGAAATAATATAAAAATAAGAGGAATCCCTGAAACAGTTAAACCTCCTGAGCTGAAAGAATACTTCACCACGGTTATGAAAACCATGCTTCCTGAAGCTCCCATGGCAGATCTTATTGTGGATCGTATCCACAGACTCCCCAAGCCCAAGCACATTGCATCTCACCTGCCCAGGGACACCATAGTCAGGATCCATTTCTTTCACACTAAGGACAGATTCATGGCTGCAGTGAGGCACCGTGACAATATTCCTGCAGACTTACAGGACCTCTCCTTCTACACGGATCTGTCAGTGTTCACTATGCAACAATGCAGACAACTAGCCAGCATCACCAAACCATTAAACAACAATAAAATAGTGTACCGCTGGATTTACCCTGCAAAGCTAATGATCACTAAAGACAGCCAAAATTACATCATAGCAAGTGTAAAAGAAGGCATGCGCCTGATGAAAGACTGGCAAATTATACCTGCTGAAGTGAAGGAAAAGCAGAGGAATAGGACCCCCACTCCTAACAGAGAAGACTCAGATGCTGAAACTGGTTTACTTTGATGACTTAAATCCTACTGCAAATCTTACTCTGTTGGACCAGGGGATGGCTGTGTTACTTTATCCCCTCACTTAAACCCCCAAGAGGAGCGGTAGAAATACAGCACAGATTCTACTTTGAATCCCAAACCACCAAAAAATACATAATCTCAACGGTGTTTATAACGCTTTTACTTTTAAGTTATTTTTTTTCTCTTTTATCTCAAGTTCTTTTACCAAGTGCTCCAGGTGACTACAGACCTTCTCTACTAGAACTATTCTACTGAAGCAGATCTCCACCTCGCAACCCCGTCTGGCGGGAAACTGGTAACTGTCGTCAATAAGGTAACCTTCATCTGACACCCATCACTAGATCACAACCCACATTACCAACTTCCTGCCACAAGATGTCTATCAATATCTCCTCACTAAATGTTAAAGGACTGAACAGTCCCCAAAAAAGGCAAATGGCATGGAAAGAAGCCATCTCACTTCACAGTGACATTTTTTGTCTCCAAGAGACACATTTTTGCTCAACGAAACCTCCCACCTTTAAACACCAAAACAACCCAAAAAAGAAAGGAGGTGTCGCTATCGCTATCAGAGACTCAGTCCTTTTTAAAGAATTAGAAGTACATTTAGATCCCACTGGTAGATTTATAATCCTAGTGTGCGAACTTGACAATACAATTAACACCATAGTGAATGTTTATCTTCCTAACACAAAGCAATTTAGATTTTTGAACAAAATTTGGAAAAAAGTTATGACTATAAAACAAGGTTCCATGATTATTTGCGGTGACTTTAACACTGTACCTGACAGGGAGATGAACGTCTCTAAAGGAGCTACTACTAAGCAACGTAGGATTACTTTGGACCGTTTCATCTCCTTGTCGGGTCTATATGATGTATGGAGGTGCCAACACGCCTCAGAGATGGACTTCTCCTTTTTTTCACATGTGCATAACTCATATTCCCAAATAGATTTATTCCTGGTTGATAAATTTTTGTTGCAAAGAATAGTCAAATCAAATATCCACTGTATTTCATGGTCAGACCATGCGCCTATCTCCATCCAGGTGGGGGATCATCGAACCGAAACCAGAGCAAATAGATGGTGTAATGATATCTACATTCTATCACAGCCTAATAACTTAGAGTATATACGCCTCAGATGATATCTACATGGACTCTGTGGAATGCTCACAAAGTGTACATAAGAGGTCTGCTCATCCAAATGAGTGCTAGATTAAAAAAACAACAAACCAAGAAACTGAATGATCTATTGTCTATTGAGTATATAACCTGTCCTGGTGGCTCAGCAGGTCCACCAGTTTCGCTCTCTGAAGCCCGTAACTATAGGTACGACAATAAAGCAGGAAAAATACTGGCAAATCAGCTAAAAGAAAAAATAGCTAAAGCCCCATACACACGGTCGGACCTTCCCCCGACTACGTTGTCGGAATATCCGGTCTGCAAGAACGTCGTGCGTAAGTCGTCGTCCACGAGATTAGAAAAGGGAAGTTCAGCACCACGTCAGGCACCCCGTTGGCTCTTCTGCTGATCCCGTGTTTATCGCGAGTTAGTCATATGCAAATGTTTGCTGTGTGGTTTACTTCATGTAGAGCCCCTTTTTTTATTGTTTTTGGTGGGGGGGGGGGCAAAAACTCATTAGGAACCCCCTCCCCCAACTGCTCTGTCAGATGGTACCAATCCTCTATCTGCTGGCTTTCCCAAGGTCAATACACACTATATACCTACCTCTTTTTAGTGGGCATCTTAGGGATGAATTCTGCAAAGCATGTAGTGCAAGGGGCTGCCTCCATACTTTCCTTTTCCTATTTTTTTGTGTCACAAATTGCTTTCCCTCCCTAGTGTTAAGTACAGAGGGTCTGGCCAAAATAGCACACATTATTGAGCCATTTGCCAATCAATGAAGTGCAGAGGGTTACCTGTCCAACACCCCCCCCCCCAAAACCCTAGTTATTGTCAAAGGCCCATCAGAAGTGGGGGGATTGATGGGGGGTGAGTAATCTGTGAAGGGGAGCCTCTACTTTTCTGTGCAAATACTTTCCAGCCTCCAATTTTATACAATGCTCTTGTTCCAAGATGATTGTCTAATCTGCTTGCAATGTTTATGTGCAAAGTGACTAATTTTTTTTTTCTACATTCTATCACAGCCTAATAACTTAGAGTATATACGCTCAGATCTTAAATAATTTTTTTCCATAAATGCTCCTTCGGTCGTGGAATGGACTCTGTGGAATGCTCACAAAGTGTACATAAGAGGTCTGCTCATCCAAATGAGTGCTAGATTAAAAAAACAACAAACCAAGAAACTGAATGATCTATTGTCTAAAATTGAACGATTAGATTCTAGCAACAAACAGGCCCCCACCCTCCAACTAAGAGAAGAATTATTTATCGCAAGACAAGAGTTGAGGGCACACCTGGTGGCTCAGCAGGTCCACCAGTTTCGCTCTCTGAAAGCCCGTAACTATAGGTACGACAATAAAGCAGGAAAAATACTGGCAAATCAGCTAAAAGAAAAAATAGCCACACAAAAAATACCCTATATCTTAAACACTAAGACTAAACTAAAGGTAACAAACCCCAAAGACATTGCGGACACGTTTAGCGACTACTACGAAGGACTGTACAACCTCAAACATGACCAGGACACCCCCCAACCCACTACTGACCAAATAAAGGAATTCCTGAACTCAGTAGACTTGCCCATTATACCCCAGTCAGACCTTGAGAACCTGAACCAACTGATAACGTCATAGGAAATAGAGCAAATAATCAAAAGTCTCCCCCACAATAAATCGCCAGGCCCAGATGGTTACTCCTCAGAATACTACCAATTTAGTACAATTTTATCCCCTCACTTACAAATAGTTTTTGAAACCGCAACGGCTGTTGCAGGCTTCCCCCCTGAAATGCTAACTGCCACAATCATAACCCTACCTAAACAGGGAAAGGTACCCAATACCCCGCAGAATTTCAGACCCATCTCGCTTTTAAATGCGGATGTAAAACTATACGCCAAGTTATTAGCACATAGATTGACAAACATACTACCACAGTTAATTAACTATGACCAGGTAGGTTTCGTATCGGGCTGACAAACAACAGATGCCACAAGGAGGATGATAAACCTCATCAATTTTGCCGAAAAGAGCAGAGAGCCTTCTCTGCTACTTATGTTGGATGCAGAGAAGGCTTTTGATCAGGTCCATTAGGGATATCTTGATGGTGTGTTGGAGAAAATTTGGCTTTCTCGGCCCAATACGAAACGCAATATTAGCTCTTTACTCTTCCCCATCTGCTTATGTATATACGGAGGGCATGTTCTCTAAACAATTTCACATTACGAACAGTACAAGGCAAGGCTGCCCTATGTCTCTATTAATTTTTGCGCTGATAATGGAACCCTTAGCAGAGAAAATTAGGTTGGATCACGAAATACATGGCATAGCATCCCAAGTTTATCAACACAAAATTTCATTGTTCGCGGACGATGTGATTTTGTCACTCTCCAAACCAGCTACTTCGCTTCCTGCAGCCCATGATATTCTCCATATGTTTGGTAGAATATCCTATTATAAGGTTAATGAAACCAAATCTAACATACTAGGCATAGCGTTACCGAAAAACATAGAGAATCAACTGAGATCTACTCTCCCGTTCCCTTGGACTACAAAATCCATCACTTATCTAGGAGTTCAGCTCTCTTACCCTATCTCAAATCTATACCAAGATAATTATCTTCCTTTAATTGACAAATGCCAGAAAGACCTCATGAAAATCCAAAAACACTATCTCTCCTGGTCTGGGCGACTCGCAGATTACAAAATGTTGGTAATGCCCAAAGTACTGTACATATTTAGAACTTTGCCAATCCAACCTCCAAATTCCTTCTTTACTGCACTGCAAAAACAACTGTCAAGATTTGTGTGGGGGGGGGGGGCAGTAGGGCGCGGTGCTCTTCCCTCATACAAACTAAACACAGGAAAGCAGGAGGTATGGGCTTACCAATCTTGAAGGATTACCACACAGCAGTAATCATAGACCAGACCAAACACTGGTACTCAGAACCAGTTGTGAAACCATGGTGTCAATTAGAACTGGCCAGATTTAAACCCCCTTTGCCATTATCATACTTGATAGCATCAGTTATCCCCACAACCAGTCAGCTTAAAGACCACCCCACGATCCAAGCAGCTGGTAGAGCATGGACAGAAATTAAATCAGAGGGAAGTATGCATTATCCAATAGTCAGAATCCCCATACCTTTGGAATCTATTCCATGGTTAATTCCTAACATGACAGTGAAGAAATGGCGAGAACACAAGATTACTAACATAGCAGACATCATGACAGGTGATAAAGTAATGCCATTCAAGGATGTTAGGCAAAAATTTAACATACCACAAATGGAGTATTTCACGTACACCCAGATAGTATCTTTGTATAACAGTATAAAAATGACACACATTCCCATTATTGAAAAAATATGGAAATTCCTCTGGTCCTGCAACACCAAGGCCAAGGGAATTACAACTATATAAAATTCACTACATGACAAAGATGTCTTCCAAAAGTACACACCATTACTAAAATGGGAAGCTGAACTTGGAAAAGTCTTCTCAGAAGCCAAATGGGTGAATGCTATCAAGTGTAACTATAAATACTCCAGATGTGCTAACTACGAAGAACAAAAGTTAATGTTGAGATGGTACTTCACTCCTTACGTTGTAGCAAAATTCTCGAAGGATAACTCCAACCTATGATGGAGGGTTGCGGTCATGTAGGTACTCTAGCACATGTAGTTTGGGCTTGCCCATAACTCAATCTGTTTTGGTCTAAAGTATTTCAACTGATCTCGAAAGTAACCTCACAACAGGTTACTCCTAGTTTAGAATTGGCTATTCTAGGATTAGACATATCTGATTATCCTTTCTCAAAAAGGTCCATAATCTCTCACATATTATTAGCAGCTAGATCAGCCATAGTTCACAAATGGAAATCAAATGAAATCCCAAATGTAGCAGAAGTGTCAACTAAAGTGAACATGATAGCTGCGTACAAACGAATCATCGCTAGCAGAGAAGGCAAAACTGCATTGTTTATGACAAACTGGTCATCCTGGAACACGTTTTATACAGGGCAGCGGGGGCCTGTTTAACCAACAGTCCTCGATGCCCTGAAGGTTCTACTCCTGTTTTATTGTTTTCTTTCCTTTTCTTTTTTTCTTTACATTATGTGTTACTCTTTAATCTAGCTGTTGGATCTCTACATATGAGTTAACGATAGGCTCCATACCTTCCGAGTGGAAGCAAGGAACATATGTAATAACAATTATGGCTACACAGAAGTGTACATCTCATAGTTTGAGACTTCTAAATTTCTCAGGGTAGGGGGACGGGGGTCCCTGGGCGCAGTGTGTTCCCAAAAGGGGTGTCTGGAGGATCGCCGCCCGCCACAAATGCACAATACGGGTATAATTTATATACAAATTAAGCCACTGATAATTGCTCCAACAGCGGATTCCAAAAATGTTTAATCCATAGTGATTGTTAATAAGTTATGATATAAAGCAATACTATGACGTTTGATACAGATTGTACATGGAAATATAACTGTATCCTGTTAAAATTTTCAATAAAAAACATTTAAACAAAAGTGTGAAAATCATATCAAATATTGTATTTAAGTGAGCTTTACAATAATAACATAAAATTGGTACTCAAAATGTTTCTGTTCCCTATAAACTAAACTATGTTTTTAATGCAAATTTGCAGTACTAGGTAAATACTAAGCCAGTGAAATTGTTAGACACTATTCAAAAAGGAAAATTTATTATCAAATACTTACCGTAATTTTCCTTTCCTGATGGACTCCATGGCAGCCTACGTGTGGGTTAACCCCGCCTCCTCTCCAATGCTATAGGACCCCCTACCCTATAAAATTGAGCTCATCTGTATAGACTGTGTTCCGTAACTAGCCTACTCAATAACTGATGGGTGGGAACTCAGTCTGCCATGGAGTCCATCAGGAAAGGAAAATTACGGTAAGTATTTGATAATACATTTTCCTTTTTCCTGACAGACTCCATGGCAGCCTACGTGTGGGAAATAACTAGCCAATCCACACGGGTGGGTATGCTGAACAGCAATAAATTTTAACTTAACCCGTCAACCGACAGGATTTATAACCAAAGTTCACGGAAGATAGTGAAGCAGGCTCAATATAGTAACTTGACGATAAAATTCTAATAGAGGCCCATAAGGCCGTTCTGCAGATCACGTCTGGAGCTGCGTACTGGGCTGCTACCCATGAAACCGCTATATCCCTGTCAGAACATGCCTTCAATCCAGAGTTCTAGTTCTAGTAAAACTAAAAAGGCTGATGGATGAACTGAATGATCCAGGCCGCAGTTGTTCTAGTTGAAGCTTGAAGTAGCTTGCAGGTATACCTTCTGAAATCCGTCTATGTACAGAGAAAGAACTTTTCTAGTGGACTCCCAGACCTAAATGTAGGAAGGACGATCTCCCGGGTTTTATGGAACCTTGAAGTAGTTCTCAGAATTGAGCTGAGCATGGGGATAAGGACCACCTGAATTACCACCAGAAGGAGGCTGCTCCTCGTCGTAAATGATATGCGAGTAGATTGACTGTTGCCCCTTGATATCCATTGCTGCAAAGAACCTGACTGGACAGGGTATAACTTCTGCAGGGACCACTTGAGCTGGTAGTTTTAGGCACTATGAGGCCCTCCAGCCGTGAAGAGAATAGAGGCCAAAGTTGGTGAAGGTGTAGAATACCTGTTCCCTGTGAACCAACAGCTGGACTTCGTCTTGGGACATCAACAAGAGGATGTTTAAACACCGGTAAAGATGCCCCCTTCTCGTTCTGATGAGGTCCATTATGGCCAGAGGAACTCTACAAAGAACTGTAGATTAAAAAGGAGGTATTTGGGGTGGCACAGTGGTGTAGTGGGTAGCACTCTCACCTAGCAGTAAGAAGGATCGCTGGTTCGAATCCCAACCACGACACTACCTGCCTGGAGTTTGCATGTTCTCCCTGTGCCTTCGTGGGTTTCCTCCGGGTACTCCGGTTTCCTCCCACAATCCAAAGACATGCAGGTAGGTTAATTGGCTTCTGTCCAAAAATTGGCCCTAGTATATGAATGGGGACCTTGGATTGTGGGCTCCTTGAGGGTAGGGACCGATGTGAGTGTGCAATGTACAGGGATAGGGACAGTTGTAGACACTCACTCAGGTTGAACTGGATGGACTGGTGTCTTTATTCAACCTTACTAACTATGAAACTATGAAACTATGAAACTCCTCCGCCACCTGAACTTCGTTGCACCTCGACTGAGGACCCTTTATTCCAAGCCAATACGAGGATCGGATTGACACCAGCCCCAGCTCCTTAACTGCTGAACTTTTTGTAGAACTCTTCCGAAATTCCTCTGAGTACAAGACTATGTTCTCTGTCCAGGTTTCCATAGCCCTAATTATAGCTGCTAAAGCCAGAGCAGGTTTACAAGCCATCTCGGCAAACACATGCGTTTTTCTTGAGGTCTTGAATCGTTTTCTCTCAAGCCTGACCAGGACACAGCATCTTCTAAAGACAGAACAACCTGTTTTGCCAAATGCGACAAAGCTGCATCAATGAGGGGAAGGTTACCCAGACGCTTCACTTCTTCTGCCTTGAGGTTTTTGCTTGACATAGAAGTTTTTCTTGTCTATCTTGCTCCACTCCTCATCCTTTAAATCCACAAGGAGCCAAAAAAGAGAAAAAAGTAGTTTTCTTTTCCCCAGATGCCTAAATAACTACTTTGCATAGCCGGGGGGTGGAATGGTCTACCCTGTTAGGGGCTTCCATGACCGCTTTGACTCATGGAGAAACTAGAGAGACGTCAAGGCTTTCGACATATTTGTCACCTTCCAACTTGCTGACCTAGGAATCTGGAGATGTTGCATAGGGCTGGGAAGGACCCGAAACCTTTGGGCCACGTCAGCCAAGGAGCCAGGTAGATATAGAAGTGGCTCCATGTGTGAGATGTACCCCAACTCCTTAGGAATTGCTGCATCACATATTCCGCGAGAGACTCCACATCCTTGTTAACCGTCTCCCTTTACTTTATATTTTCATATGGCAACGTCTCCTCTTGATGGAGGAGGAATGGCAACGTCTCCTCTTGATGGAGGAGGAATGGCAACGTCTCCTCTAGATGGAGGAGGAATGGCAACGTCTCCTCTAGATGGAGGAGGAATGCAACATCTCCTTATTGGAGGAGGAATGGTATCGTCTCCTCTGCTTAAGGAGGAATGGGAACGTCTCCTCTGTCTAAAGGAGGAATGAAACATCTCCTTGTTGGAGGAGGAATGGGAACCTCTCCTCTGTCTAAAGGAGGAATGAAACATCTCCTTGTTGGAGGAGGAATGGGAACCTCTCCTCTGTTTAAAGGAGGAATGGAACCTCTCCTTGTTGGAGGAGGAATGGCAACATCTCCTCTAGTTTGGAGGAGGAATGGCAACGTCTCCTCTAGTTTGGAGGAGGAATGGCAACGTCTCCTCTAGTTTGGAGGAGGAATGGCAACGTCTCCTCTACTTTGGAGGAGGAATGGCAACGTCTCCTCTACTTTGGAGGAGGAATGGCAATGTCTCCTCTACTTTGGAGGAGGAATGGCAACGTCTCCTCTACTTTGGAGGAGGAATGGCAACGTCTCCTCTAGTTTGGAGGAGGAATGGCAACGTCTCCTCTAGTTTGGAGGAGGAATGGCAACGTCTCCTCTAGTCGGAGGAGGAATGGCAACGTCTCCTCTAGTCGGAGAAGGAATGGCAACGTCTCCTCTAGTCGGAGGAGGAATGGCAACGTCTCCTCTAGTCGGAGGAGGAATGGCAACGTCTCCTCTAGTCGGAGGAGGAATGGCAACATCTCCTCTAGTCGGAGGAGGAATGGCAACATCTCCTCTAGTCGGAGGAGGAATGGCACCATCTCCTCTAGTCGGAGGAGGAATGGCACCATCTCCTCTAGTCGGAGGAGGAATGGCACCATCTCCTCTAGTCGGAGGAGGAATGGCACCATCTCCTCTTGTAGATGTTGTGGCCTTGCAAGGTCTCTATTCATCCTGGACCATGACTTGCAGGTCCGATCTGGAAGGGCTGAAAAAGATGGGGGGGGGGGAATGATCAAGCGCAATCTCAAACCTTTGAGACTGCAAACCTTAACCCCTCCCCTCGCCTGCACGTACCTTGTGCGTGAGGGCTGGCCGTATGAAAGCAGTGACCTGTCCGTAACCTCTGGACAGAACGTCAATATAAACACAGACGGTCTGCAGATGACCCGTAAAAATTTCATGTACCTAGCCAACCAAAACGATTATCTAATTATCAAATATATTATCAGATATATTTATTAAAAAGGTAGTAATGTCAACATTCCTGTTGAACGGTAATATCATATCAAATATATGTGGATATACATATCTAATTCTCCAAAATATATATATATATATATTATTTTATTTCTATTTTTATTATTTTTTTATTGAATTTATTTATTTATTTTTTATTTTATTTAATTATTTATTTATTATATATATATATATTTTTTTTTATATATAACTTTCCCATTTAAGGGGAGACAAATCCATTGGCCAACTGCAGACCAGGCGGGGGAAAGCTACCTCTCTCTGTCTGCAGAAATTTCCATACCGACAGGAGACGGCAGACCTTCGGATCCCCCGCCCGAGTGACGTCACCGCCCCCACCTCGCGCCTGCACCGTGGGGGACAGCCGAACGGCGCCTGCGCGACCGCCGGACCATCCGACCTTCCGCGCATGCGCGAGCCAAGCCTCGCTTTCGCGGAGGCCTCGCGCATGTGCAGAACGACGGCAGCGGCCGCGACCCGGAAGCACCACGGCGGCCTGGAACCCAGAAGCGTTCCAGGCGCCGTGAGGGGAAAAGGAAGTACCGGGGAGTACCGGGGGATACCGGGGGATACCGGGGGATACCGGGGAATACCGGGGATCACCATGGCATACCATAGAGGCATACAGGTAATAAGGAACAATTACAACAAAGAGACGGCTGCCATGGAGGGAAAAGGAAAATATGAAAATTGCAGACCTTGCCAGCCGTTGATGCGTCCACCTGCAGGCATACCGAGACAACCACCCCTCGATCACTGGGGTATCCTAGTGCCATGAAAAGCAATTCGCCCTCTCTTAACTGGGCTCTGAGCTGCACTGCATGAATGGTATGTTTTAATCCTGGAAAATTGTGACCGGACGCCAACAGGAACAACCGTGATGTAGGTCCATTGGAGGAGGACAAAAAAGGAACACAGTCTATACAGGTGAGCTCAATTTTATAGGGTAGGGGGTCCTATAGCATTGGAGAGGAGGCGGGGTTAACCCACACATAGGCTGCCATGGAGTCTGTCAGGAAAATAAGTTACAAGTTAAATCTATAGAATTTTCATTTCCAGATAACACTTAAGAATTTCCAGCACACTTCTCCTGCATACACTTTTAACGATCACTACCCTCCACTCTTCTGGTGATATTTGCCCTATGAACTTGTCAAAGAAATCCTCAAAAAGCCTTGCACATATTACCCACTGTCATAACCTCTGGCACTTATTTTCTGTAGATACTGCCCACCATCATACCTTCCACACTCCTATCCTACACATAGAAAACCTTAATCTCATTACAAAATTTGACACATTGGGGGTTATTTACGAAAGGAAAATCCACTTTGCACTACAAGTGCAAACTACAAGTGCAAAGTGCACTTGAAATTGCACTGAAAGTGCACTTGGAAGTGTAGTCTCTGTAGATCAGAGGGGGACATGCAGGGAAATAAAAAAAAACAGCATTTTAGCTTGCACATGATTGGATGATGAAATCAGCAGAGCTTCCCCTCATTTCAGATCTACCCCTCAGATTTACAGCAACTGCACTTCCAAGTGCACTTTCAGTGCAATTTCAAGTGTACTTTGCACTTGTAGTTTGCACTTGTAGTGCAAAGTGGATTTGCCTTTCGTAAATAACCCCAATTGTTTTATCTCTTATTTACACTTCCATAAAAAGCTTTCTGAAAGAGTAACTCCACTTTTGTGGGATAAAATAGCAAATAAAAAAACAATAATAATACAGTATATACAATTGTGACAGAAGCCATGATGTAATTGTATTCAATCTATTTTTATTAATTTTAAAACATTTATACAGATACATACATGTATATTATGTGCATATTTAAAATTGGATAACACTCTATATATCTAATTTGAGATTATTCATATCTCATGCTACTTTTTACTTTCCAATTCCATTTCTATCTTAAATATAATTTTACCCATATTTCCTCTCATTCTTACCCCATTTCGTACACATACACATTACACCAACACTAACACAAGATCCTACAGGAAGAAGAAGACAAAAAAAATGGGGGAGGGGGGAAAGGGAGGATACGGTCCCATCTATAAATATCATCTGATTTGGGACATGTTTCCCATTGTTGCCATGCTTTTTGATTTAAATTGTTTAAACTCTCCTCAAAATTACTCATTTGCTCCATTGATTGCATTTCATTCATCTCACAGACCCATTCTATTTTTGTAGGACTTTTTGCTTTTCTCCAATTTTGAGCTATTCTTGTTCTAGCGGCTGTGATCATTAGACATGTGCACAACAAAAAAAATTGTTTATTTTCGTTTCGTTTCCGAAAAAAAATTGTTTTTTTTTCTTTTCGTTTCCGTCGATTCGTAACGATTCGTACATTCGTAAGTCGTCGGTGTTCGTATTCGTAACGATTCGTACATTCGTAAGTCATCGTTGTTCGGATTCGTAATGATTCGTACATTCGTAAGAGTTATTTTTTCGTTGATTCGTTTTTTCGTTAGTTTAATTTTCGGACGCATTCGTATTTATTCTTAACATTCGTAACATTGGTAGATTCGTAATCGGAGCATAATTCATAATTTGATGTAATGTGTATGCTATTATTACATTTTAATAATTTACGAATCGAAAAAAAAAGTTACGAATAGAAAAAAAAAAGTTGCGAATCGAAAAAAAAGTTACGAATGTACGAATTTTTTTGTTCAATAGAGACACGGAAAATTACAAATCGAAAAAAAAATAAAAAAAAAAGTTACGAATTGAAAAAAAGTTACGAATCGAAAAAAAAAGGTACGAATCGAAAAAAAAGTTACAAATTTTTTGGTTCAATAGAGACACGGAAAATGACAAATCGAAAAAAAAAAAAGTTACGAATTGAAAAAAAGTTACGAATCGAAAAAAAACAAAGTTACGAATCGAAAAAAAAGTTACTAATGTACGAATTTTTTGGTTCAATAGAGACACGGAAAATTACAAATCGAAAAAAAAATTACGAATCGAAAAAAAAAAGTTACGAATCGAAAAAAAAGTTACGAATCGGAAAAAAAAGTTACGAATGTACGAATTTCCTTCCTATGGCTTTACGTCGACGACGTTGTGTCATTAAATTAATTGAGGGAATCCTAGGTATTGCCTGAAATACGTATAGTCCTTTTGGTAATATATCCATTTTCACTACATTAATTTTCCTATCCATGAATAGACACTTTATCATATCCTTGAAGTGATTTCATAACTTTTTGGATCAATGGCAAGTAGTTTAACTCCTGGAATTTAGCCATATCTCTTGGGATATATATCCCTATAGTATTTAATTGCTATTTGCTATGGCAACGTCTCCTCTTGATGGAGGAGGAATGGCAACGTCCCCTCTTGATGGAGGAGGAATGGCAACGTCTCCTCTAGATGGAGGAGGAATGGCAACGTCTCCTCTAGATGGAGGAGGAATGCAACATCTCCTTATTGGAGGAGGAATGGTATCGTCTCCTCTGCTTAAGGAGGAATGGGAACGTCTCCTCTGTCTAAAGGAGGAATGAAACATCTCCTTGTTGGAGGAGGAATGGGAACCTCTCCTCTGTCTAAAGGAGGAATGAAACATCTCCTTGTTGGAGGAGGAATGGGAACCTCTCCTCTGTTTAAAGGAGGAATGGAACCTCTCCTTGTTGGAGGAGGAATGGCAACATCTCCTCTAGTTTGGAGGAGGAATGGCAACGTCTCCTCTAGTTTGGAGGAGGAATGGCAACGTCTCCTCTAGTTTGGAGGAGGAATGCAACATCTCCTTATTGGAGGAGGAATGGTATCGTCTCCTCTGCTTAAGGAGGAATGGGAACGTCTCCTCTGTCTAAAGGAGGAATGAAAACATCTCCTTGTTGGAGGAGGAATGGGAACCTCTCCTCTGTCTAAAGGAGGAATGAAACATCTCCTTGTTGGAGGAGGAATGGGAACCTCTCCTCTGTTTAAAGGAGGAATGGAACCTCTCCTTGTTGGAGGAGGAATGGCAACATCTCCTCTAGTTTGGAGGAGGAATGGCAACGTCTCCTCTAGTTTGGAGGAGGAATGGCAACGTCTCCTCTACTTTGGAGGAGGAATGGCAACGTCTCCTCTACTTTGGAGGAGGAATGGCAACGTCTCCTCTACTTTGGAGGAGGAATGGCAACGTCTCCTCTACTTTGGAGGAGGAATGGCAACGTCTCCTCTAGTTTGAAAGAGGAATGGCAACGTCTCCTCTAGTTTGGAGGAGGAATGGCAACGTCTCCTCTAGTTGGAGGAGGAATGGCAACGTCTCCTCTAGTCGGAGAAGGAATGGCAACGTCTCCTCTAGTCGGAGGAGGAATGGCAACGTCTCCTCTAGTCGGAGGAGGAATGGCAACGT
This sequence comes from Lithobates sylvaticus, assembly GCA_028564925.1. Lineage (NCBI taxonomy): Eukaryota > Metazoa > Chordata > Amphibia > Anura > Ranidae > Lithobates > Lithobates sylvaticus. The sequence continues at coordinate 266,022,410 of CM053027.1, read as the reverse complement.
CTCCTCTAGTCGGAGGAGGAATGGCAACATCTCCTCTAGTCGGAGGAGGAATGGCAACATCTCCTCTAGTCGGAGGAGGAATGGCACCATCTCCTCTAGTCGGAGGAGGAATGGCACCATCTCCTCTAGTCGGAGGAGGAATGGCACCATCTCCTCTAGTCGGAGGAGGAATGGCACCATCTCCTCTAGTCGGAGGAGGAATGGCACCATCTCCTCTTGTAGATGTTGTGGCCTTGCAAGGTCTCTATTCATCCTGGACCATGACTTGCAGGTCCGATCTGGAAGGGCTGAAAAAGATGGGGGGGGGGGGGAATGATCAAGCGCAATCTCAAACCTTTGAGACTGCAAACCTTAACCCCTCCCCTCGCCTGCACGTACCTTGTGCGTGAGGGCTGGCCGTATGAAAGCAGTGACCTGTCTGTAACCTCTGGACAGAACGTCAATATAAACACAGACGGTCTGCAGATGACCCGTAAAAATTTCATGTACCTAGCCAACCAAAACGATTATCTAATTATCAAATATATTATCAGATATATTTATTAAAAAGGTAGTAATGTCAACATTCCTGTTGAACGGTAATATCATATCAAATATATGTGGATATACATATCTAATTCTCCAAAATATATATATATATATATATTATTTTATTTCTATTTTTATTATTTTTTTATTGAATTTATTTATTTATTTTTTATTTTATTTAATTATTTATTTATTATATATATATATATTTTTTTTTTTATATAACTTTCCCCTTTAAGGGGAGACAAATCCATTGGCCAACTGCAGACCAGGCGGGGGAAAGCTGCCTCTCTCTGTCTGCAGAAATTTCCATACCGACAGGAGACGGCAGACCTTCGGCTCCCCCGCCCGAGTGACGTCACCGCCCCCACCTCGCGCCTGCACCGTGGGGGACAGCCGAACGGCGCCTGCGCGACCGCCGGACCATCCGACCTTCCGCGCATGCGCGAGCCAAGCCTCGCTTTCGCGGAGGCCTCGCGCATGTGCAGAACGACGGCAGCGGCCGCGACCCGGAAGCACCACGGCGGCCTGGAACCCAGAAGCGTTCCAGGCGCCGTGAGGGGAAAAGGAAGTACCGGGGAGTACCGGGGGATACCGGGGGATACCGGGGGATACCGGGGAATACCGGGGATCACCATGGCATACCATAGAGGCATACAGGTAATAAGGAACAATTACAACAAAGAGACGGCTGCCATGGAGGGAAAAGGAAAATATGAAAATTGCAGACCTTGCCAGCCGTTGATGCGTCCACCTGCAGGCATACCGAGACAACCACCCCTCGATCACTGGGGTATCCTAGTGCCATGAAAAGCAATTCGCCCTCTCTTAACTGGGCTCTGAGCTGCACTGCATGAATGGTATGTTTTAATCCTGGAAAATTGTGACCGGACGCCAACAGGAACAACCGTGATGTAGGTCCATTGGAGGAGGACAAAAAAGGAACACAGTCTATACAGGTGAGCTCAATTTTATAGGGTAGGGGGTCCTATAGCATTGGAGAGGAGGCGGGGTTAACCCACACATAGGCTGCCATGGAGTCTGTCAGGAAAATAAGTTACAAGTTAAATCTATAGAATTTTCATTTCCAGATAACACTTAAGAATTTCCAGCACACTTCTCCTGCATACACTTTTAACGATCACTACCCTCCACTCTTCTGGTGATATTTGCCCTATGAACTTGTCAAAGAAATCCTCAAAAAGCCTTGCACATATTACCCACTGTCATAACCTCTGGCACTTATTTTCTGTAGATACTGCCCACCATCATACCTTCCACACTCCTATCCTACACATAGAAAACCTTAATCTCATTACAAAATTTGACACATTGGGGGTTATTTACAAAAGGAAAATCCACTTTGCACTACAAGTGCAAACTACAAGTGCAACGTGCACTTGAAATTGCACTGAAAGTGCACTTGGAAGTGTAGTCTCTGTAGATCAGAGGGGGACATGCAGGGAAATAAAAAAAAAACAGCATTTTAGCTTGCACATGATTGGATGATGAAATCAGCAGAGCTTCCCCTCATTTCAGATCTACCCCTCAGATTTACAGCAACTGCACTTCCAAGTGCACTTTCAGTGCAATTTCAAGTGTACTTTGCACTTGTAGTTTGCACTTGTAGTGCAAAGTGGATTTGCCTTTCGTAAATAACCCCAATTGTTTTATCTCTTATTTACACTTCCATAAAAAGCTTTCTGAAAGAGTAACTCCACTTTTGTGGGATAAAATAGCAAATAAAAAAACAATAATAATACAGTATATACAATTGTGACAGAAGCCATGATGTAATTGTATTCAATCTATTTTTATTAATTTTAAAACATTTATACAGATACATACATGTATATTATGTGCATATTTAAAATTGGATAACACTCTATATATCTAATTTGAGATTATTCATATCTCATGCTACTTTTTACTTTCCAATTCCATTTCTATCTTAAATATAATTTTACCCATATTTCCTCTCATTCTTACCCCATTTCGTACACATACACATTACACCAACACTAACACAAGATCCTACAGGAAGAAGAAGACAAAAAAAATGGGGGAGGGGGGAAAGGGAGGATACGGTCCCATCTATAAATATCATCTGATTTGGGACATGTTTCCCATTGTTGCCATGCTTTTTGATTTAAATTGTTTAAACTCTCCTCAAAATTACTCATTTGCTCCATTGATTGCATTTCATTCATCTCACAGACCCATTCTATTTTTGTAGGACTTTTTGCTTTTCTCCAATTTTGAGCTATTCTTGTTCTAGCGGCTGTGATCATTAGACATGTGCACAACAAAAAAAATTGTTTATTTTCGTTTCGTTTCCGAAAAAAAATTGTTTTTTTTTTCTTTTCGTTTCCGTCGATTCGTAACGATTCGTACATTCGTAAGTCGTCGGTGTTCGTATTCGTAACGATTCGTACATTCGTAAGTCATCGTTGTTCGGATTCGTAATGATTCGTACATTCGTAAGAGTTATTTTTTCGTTGATTCGTTTTTTCGTTAGTTTAATTTTCGGGCGCATTCGTATTTATTCTTAACATTCGTAACATTGGTAGATTCGTAATCGGAGCATAATTCATAATTTGATGTAATGTGTATGCTATTATTACATTTTAATAATTTACGAATCGAAAAAAAAAGTTACGAATAGAAAAAAAAAAGTTGCGAATCGAAAAAAAAGTTACGAATGTACGAATTTTTTTGTTCAATAGAGACACGGAAAATTACAAATCGAAAAAAAAAATAAAAAAAAGTTACGAATTGAAAAAAAGTTACGAATCGAAAAAAAAAGGTACGAATCGAAAAAAAAGTTACAAATTTTTTGGTTCAATAGAGACACGGAAAATGACAAATCGAAAAAAAAAAAAAAAGTTACGAATTGAAAAAAAGTTACGAATCGAAAAAAAACAAAGTTACGAATCGAAAAAAAAGTTACTAATGTACGAATTTTTTGGTTCAATAGAGACACGGAAAATTACAAATCGAAAAAAAAATTACGAATCGAAAAAAAAAGTTACGAATCGAAAAAAAAAAGTTACAAATCGGAAAAAAAGTTACGAATGTACGAATTTTTTTGTTCAATCCATTCGAAGCACGTTTAGCAGCACCATTGTAAGGGAAACGGAAAATTACCAATTCAACAAAAAAAAAAAAAGTTACGAATGTACGATTTTTTTCGTTCGTTTTCATTTTTCGGATTTTCTTCATTAGTACATTCGTTGTTTCTAATTAGTTTTTTTTCGGATTTTCGTTGTTTTTCGGATTTGTTCGATTCGAATGATTCGTTAATCGGATTCGTACGATTCGAACGATTCGCTACAATTCGTTATTCGGATTCGTACGATTCGAATGATTCGTTCATTCGTACGAAAACGAACGAACGAAAAATAACGAAAAAAAACGAAAAACGAAAAAAAACGAAACGAATTGCACATGTCTAGTGATCATGTGGCAAAGGATATCCGCCCCAATAGCTTTCACTGATCCAGGAATAATTGATGATATTGAGATACCAATACTTGGTGGTACCTCAGTTCCTGATACCAGCTGATATATATTGAATATTTTAAGCCAGAAATCCTTCACCAATGGACACCCATACCATATATGTATCATTGTACCTTTTTCTTTAAGACATCTCTAACATGTTCCCGAGTTATCTCCATTTATTGTATGTACATAAACAGGGCTCCAATACCATCTCATTATAATTTTATAGTTTCCTTCCTTATGTTTAGTCACTACCGATAATTTGTGTATTACCTGAAATGCTTTCTTCCACTCTAGCAATAATATTGGCCTCTCTATTTCGGTTTCCCATTTTTTCATATATGTTATTTCCCCCAAAGACCCAGAAGGAAGTAGAGGCTTATATATAACTGATAAATGATGAATCGGTTTCTGTTCTTGTACTCAAATTTGCTCAAAATTAGTTAATGGTCTATTAATCATCATTTAAAAACTTGTTCTAATATATGTATATAATTGATAGTATTGCATACATTTTTGTCTTTGTTCATACCCTAATTCAGCTAGTCGAGGAATCTTACCATCCACTAAGGTCTGCACTATCCTTGTATTCTCTGACATATTCCATTTAATAAAGTGTATAGCTTCTAGTGCTGGTGGGAATTCGGGGTTAAAAAATAATGGGGTCATAGGCCCATCCAGTGTAGAGAGGCATTTCCTTTTTATCACTGTATCCCATATCTTTAATATTGATGTCACAAAAATTGTTAGTTATTTTTTCCCAGGTCGAAACTGGGTTTAATCCATGGGAGTGATTTCAGCTGTAAAGAAAAAAGATATTCTTCAAGGGTTACCCACTGTTTGTATTTCGCATTGTGAAACCAATCAATAATCCTAATTATAGACACTGCACGTGAGTATGTTTTAAAGTCCGGAAGGGCGAGACCTCCATTCACTTTTGGTCTAATTAGGATTTCTCTTTTTATCCGTGATGATTTTTGAGCCCAAATTCCTTCCTATGGCTTTACGTCGACGACGTTGTGTCATTAAATTAATTGAGGGAATCCTAGGTATTGCCTGAAATACGTATAGTCCTTTTGGTAATATATCCATTTTCACTACATTAATTTTCCTATCCATGAATAGACACTTTATCATATCCTTGAAGTGATTTCATAACTTTTTGGATCAATGGCAAGTAGTTTAACTCCTGTAATTTAGCCATATCTCTTGGGATATATATCCCTATAGTATTTAATTGCTATTTCTTGCCATTTAAAGAAAAAGTTCTTTTGAAGGAGTTCCTGAATTTTTCTTGGTAATGATAGATTTAGCATATCAGACTTATCATAATTAACTTTAAAATTGCTTACCTCTCCAAACCTTTTACATTCATGTATAAGATTAGGTAAACTCGTTAGTGGATTGGTGATATATATGCTCAAACCAATAAAACAGCGCTGGCAAACAAAAATTGTGACAAAATAGTAAATGATCCCACAAAATTGACAAACATCAATAATGTGTGTGAAGTGGTTACATGTCTGACACAAACCAATCCCATAAAAAAATAAACTAGCATCAAATAATATGTGTGATAAATTATTACATAAGTGACATGATTGAATAATAACCATAAAATTATTTCATAGATACCAAAATTGAATGACGCCCTGGAGTCTTTTGATGACGCCCTGGAGGAGGGGCAGAACGCGTCGACGTAATTTCCGGCCAAGGATCTAACCACTGACGCCACTTCCTGTTCCCGTGGAGCGCATGCTAAACCAGCTGCAACCGCGGAAGTATCTGAGAAGTTTGCCTTCCTTTATGCATCCTGTAAGTAGCGCAGAGCGCGCATTTTAAAAATCCTTCTACAACACTTTAAAATTTGCTCTCTTCTATTATCGGTACAATATCTCCAAGAACATCACTGTGCCTTGTGTACATGCATCGCTCCCTGGATCCTCTCATCCCACTGGCTTGTTTATTCAGCTCTGCTTTTGTGCCTACTTGCCGAACCACAGTTTGTCTGCATATCTGCCCTCTGCTTTGCTGCTCTGTCTGTCTGCTAGCCCGGTGAGTCTATTCCAAGAAGGAGCTCATATGTACATTTATTTTGGTTCTTGGTTTTTTGGGACAATAACTGGACTTACTCACATTCATTTTTATTTATATATTTTCTTACCACATTTAGGTTGTGGTTTATCACTTATTCAATTTTGGTATCTATGAAATAATTTTATGGTTATTATTCAATCATGTCACTTATGTAATAATTTATCACACATATTATTTGATGCTAGTTTATTTTTTATGGGATTGGTTTGTGTCAGACATGTAACCACTTCACACACATTATTGATGTTTGTCAATTTTGTGGGATCATTTACTATTTTGTCACAATTTTTGTTTGCCAGCGCTGTTTGAGCATTTTCTGAAGGTTATAGCACTTTCTTATCAGCAGCTGCACATTTTTTGTGTTTTCTTTTTCTCGTTCAATATTGCACACGTCTATTCCAGCGCCGTTTCTTTGTTTATATATGGTGATATATATAGCAATAAATTGTTTGCATATACTGATATTTTATATTCTTTTCTTTTGACCTTAATACCTTGAATATCACTATAATTGCATGTAGCTGTAGTAAGATGTTCCATTACTATCACATATAGCAAGGGGGGGCAGGGGACAACCTTGTTGGGTACCATTTGATCTCAAAAATTACCATAAGTGAAAAAAATGTGCATGAAGCGTCTTTCTCAAATATTGTAGCAGCGCTATTGTTTGAACATCCGTGTCCGATGTGAATAAATAAATAAATAATTAATTCTCCAACAGTCCCAGTCCGTGTCCAAAATAAATAAATAAATAAATAAGTAGTTCTCCCACAGTAAAAAAGTAAAAAGATATGTGAAACAGTTCTATGTAGTTGCTGTGTAGTCCAATCTGAGCCATCCACCAAAGACTTCACCACATGTTGGTCGTCCCCTTTTGGGGGTACACTCACCAGATACACTAAAATTACAAGCCTGTAGTCATCAGTATCTTCACTTTCTCCTCCAATATCACCATAACAGTTCTCCCAGTGCGCGAGTCTCGATCATAACATATGGAAAAAACTAATTGGGCCACATAGTGTGATACTGTATAATACAAATTTATTAAAGATTCTTCCCCAAACAAAAACTCCCTCAGTAAGTTAAGCGTACCATAGTAAAAACAATTAAGGGGAAATGTAAAATGGTGTACTGTGCCTGAGCTTTCTCCTCGCCGGAAATGTACTGGAATCAGTTCTGCTGTGTACAGCAGCGGCGTTCTTCCTGTTTCGGCCTGTGGAGCGCAAGCTTGGACCGCACACGTCTTACGTCACTTCCGGTTGACCTACGCCCTGACGTGTTTCGTCACTTCTGACTTCGTCACGAGGGTGTAGGTCAACAGGCGGAAGTGGTCTATTTATATTGAGCGGCAGGTCGCTCGCCCAATCACGGAGCTCGTATGTTAACCAAAGGGAATAGAACGCCCAGAGTACCGCCCGCATTGTCTGTAGATAGAGGTCTATTGCGGACGTTCCTAGCACACGAGCACCTGTGATTATGGCTATAAACATTTGGCTATTTATAATATATATCTAAGCACAGTTCATTCAGTGAATATATAAAAAAACAATATACATGCAAATGAATACATATCGCTAGCCTCCAGGTGTCATTTTGCACATTGCATGAGAGGGTATTAGTGTTTTTTAGGGATGGGCCCGGTGTTCGATTCGAACCCATGTTCGAATCGAGCACCGGGCGTTCGCTCGGTCGGCGAGCCCAGAACTATTGGGGCCGCTCGCATCAAATTTGTGTGATGCGAGCGGCCCCGCAATGCATTGCGGCCCACGCAGTGCAATGCTGGCTGATGATTGGCCAAGCATGCACTGTGACCCCGCATGCTTGGCCAATCACAGCGCCGGCAGCGAGGAGAGCCATAATTGGCTACAGGCAGGATGCCTGTAGCCAATTATAGCTCAGGGGCTTTAGTACACGCCCCCTGGTATAAGAGGCCGCCGCGCCGGCGGCCTCGCATATTCTGTTTCAGTCAGTGTCAGCGTGTCAGTGTGATGCTGACAATATGTGCTCTATTTCTGGGGATATGTGTGTACGTGCTGTTAGAACAGCATTGCAGTATCACATCTGGGGGGTGTCTATAGGTGGCCTGTGAAGGGGGGCAGGTTTCCTGTGCTTAGAACTTTCCCTGCAAAAAAGTGTCATTTTTGCAGGAAAAAAGCTATTTAACCCCTTCAATACCCGCCCATAGTCATATGACGCCCACAAGGTGGATCTACCATCCTGGGTGGGCGTCATATGACGTCCTCCCATTCCCGGCCGCCTGGGGGGCGTGCGCGCGCCGCCGGCGGTGCGCGCGCGTGCCCGCGGCGTCGCTCAGGACCCGGTGCGGGTGCCCGGCGGCCTCGATGTCCGCCGGCACCCGCGATTGCGCCGGCGGCCTCGCATATTCTGTTTCAGTCAGTGTCAGCGTGTCAGTGTGATGCTGACAATATGTGCTCTATTTCTGGGGATATGTGTGTGCGTGCTGTTAGAACAGCATTGCAGTATCACATCTGGGGGGTGTCTATAGGTGGCCTGTGAAGGGGGGCAGGTTTCCTGTGCTTAGAACTTTCCCTGCAAAAAAGTGTCATTTTTGCAGGAAAAAAGCTATTTAACCCCTTCACCCGCCCATAGTCATATGACGCCCACAAGGTGGATCTACCATCCTGGGTGGGCGTCATATGACGTCCTCCCATTCCCGGCCGCCTGGGGGGCGTGCACGCGGCGTCGCTCAGGACCCGGTGCGGGTGCCCGGCGGCCTCGATGTCCGCCGGCACCCGCGATTGCCCGTTAAAACAACGGGACCGTGCGGGACCGTGGAGCTGTGTGTGTAAACACACAGCTCCACGTCCTGTCAGCGAGCAGGAGACCGATCATGTGATCCCAGCACGGAGGAACACATGATCGGTCTCCTCCCTTGAGTCCCCTCCCCCCACAGTTAGAATTACACATATAGGGAATACATTAACCCCTGCAGCGCCCCCTAGTGTTAACCCCTTCCCTGCCAGTCACATTTACACAGTAATCAATGCAATTTTATAGCAACGATCGCTGTGTAAATGAATGGTCCCAAAAATGTGTCAAAAGTGTCCGAAGTGTCCGCCGCAATGTCGCAGTCATGAAAAAAAAATCGCAGATCGCCGCCATTACTAGTAAAAAAAAAAAAAAAAAAAATGCAATAAATCTATCCCCTATTTTGTAGACGCTATAACTTTTGTGCAAACCGATCAATATACGCTTATTGCGATTTTTTTTACCAAAAATATGCAGAAGAATACGTATCGGCCTAAACTGAGGAAAAAAATAGTTTTTTAAAAAAAAATGGGATATTTATTATAGCTAAAAGTAAAAAATATTGTGTTTTTTTTAAAATTGTCGCTCTTCTTTTGTTTATAGCGCAAAAAAAAAAAAACCGCAGGGGCGATCAAATACCACCAAAAGAAAGCTCTATTTGTGGGAAAAAAAGGACGTCAATTTTGTTTGGGTGTAACGTCGCACGACCGCGCAATTGTCAGTTAAAGCAACGCAGTGCCGAATCGCAAAAAGGGGCCTGGTCCTTTGGCTGCAAATTGGTCCGGTCTGAAAGTAGTTAATTAAAACAAATTAATATAAAAATATTTTTTTAAATATTTTTTAAATATTTTTAAAATATTTTTAAACAATATATATAAAATTTGCGGGCCATAATACATTATTCAAAAAAAGATAATAAAAATGAATAAAGGCTGGATAAGAAGATAATATAATATAAATAATAAATATCAAAAGGTATTATCGAAAAATAGTGGACACAAATATCTTATATAAGTATATTATTTAAAAATTCAATGGGGTGTAAAAGACCATGAATATAAATAACTATGTTAAAAAAAAATATATATATATATATATATATTTTTTTTTATATATATATATATATATATATATATATATATATATATATATATATATATATATATATATATATATATAAAAGTATCCCAGATAAAATCAAATCCATAATGTATAAATTATAAATTATAAATGGGGTCAAAAATGGACTACTATTTTGCATTTATATTCCTTATACCATATAGACATCAAATTGTGTATACAGTGAGGTGCAGTAGGTTAAAAAAGAGAGCCAGACATAAAAATAATAAAGTGAGGGAGCCTGCTATATGTGGGAAAACCTAGGTGTCACTAATAATGCAATTTTGGGGCAAGAACATCTACCAGGTATATCCATTGGGTTTTGCGCTTTGATAGTTTGCGAACCATATGGATCCCTCTCCCTCTGTTCGATACCCCAAAATTCTAATCCCTCGGGATCCATATTATGTTTCAATTTGAAATGTAGGGATACGTTGTGATCTTTATAGCCTATCTTTATATTATGAATATGTTCGGCTATTCTAAACCTTAGTAGTCTCTTTGTGCGGCCAATATAAATTAGACCGCACAGGCATTTTAAGGCGTATACCACATACATACTGTTACAGGTGATAAATTGCTTGATCTCAAAACTGTTATTATTAGCTGTGGACGTGAAGTTGTCTAATGCTCTAATTGGTCTTGATACCTCACGACAAGCTTTACATTTCCTACATGCAAAAAAAAAAAAAACGTTTTTATCCCAAAATGTGTTTATTTTTTGGTGGATCAATTACTTTTTTTGCCACTTTATCTCCAAAATTCGGGGTTTTTTTGTAAACGAATTGGGGTATGGTCGGTAGAACTGTCATCAGCGCATGCGCGGGAGCTCCAACATGGCCGCTTGAGCTGTGAGCTCCGCTCCACCCCGGACCGCTGAGCAGCACTACGGGCCCCCATCCACTAAAAAAAACACCCACACCTGACCGGATTGTCCCCGGTATACCGGGGAACATCCCCAGCTATCCGATCCCCTCGCCAGAGCCGCAATCTTTCTGAACCGGGTCCGCGGGGTGTACCAAGATGGCCGCCCCGGACCGCTGAGCAGCTTTCCAGCCGTTGCTTTACACCCTAACGCACCCCACAACCGAAGGACAGTACCAGGACAACAGATGGGAACATCCCCAGATGTCCGGTCCCCCCGCCAAACGGGACTTAGGGCCGCAATTCAGCAGCGCCGGGACCGCGGGGAGTACCAAGATGGCCGCTGCTACTACTGCTCCTCAGACCTTCAAGGCCCACACGGACAGGCCTCAGGATTTCAGGCAAGTTTTGGCCCCTGCAACCCTTTCATATGCACAGGCAGCCCAAGGTGGTCCTCACCTCCCCCATCAGTCCTTACTCAATCCCCACTCACCTCAGGCTCCATCTCCGGCCTCCACTGAATCTCTCCTGAACCGCCATATGGAGGACTACGCCCTGTCCCCGGCAGGACCCCTCTCACCCCATTTCCAGGAATTTTCCGCCCCCAGCTACTCTATTCATGACATATCTGCCCTCCAAGCTGACCTCTTCGCCAAATTCTCAGACCTACTGGAAAGAGGCCTAACTAACACTACGACCCAAATAACTAACAAAATTGAGTCTAACTTTGCTAATCTAGGATCCAGAATTGAAGCTATTGAGGATAAACTGGAAACCACTGTTGCCAGAACCAACCAAAGTGAGGCCCACATGAAATCTCTGCAGGATCAATTGGATACGGCCCTCTCTCGGATCGATGACCTTGAAAATAGGTCCAGGAGGTATAACTTCCGAATCCGTGGCCTCCCAGAATCCTACACCGACATTCCCCCCATTGTTTGGGACATTATCTTGGAACTCATACTGAAACTACCGCCTCACCGCCTGGAATTGGACAGGACGCATAGGGCCTTAGGGCCCCCCAGAAAAGATGGCTCTCCGAGAGACATAATTGCCAAACCGCACTTTTATGCCACCAAAGAAGAGGTCATGCGGCAGTCTCGAGCAAAACCGAACTTACAGTTTCAAGGTCACCAAATACAAATCTTTGCTGATCTAGCACCCTCCACTATTCAAAAAAGAAGATCCCTCAAACCACTGCTTTTGGTTCTCTCCTAGCAGGAGATCAAATATCGCTGGTCTTTCCCTTTTGCAGTGAAATTCACCCTCCACGGTACTACCTACGCTTTCTCTAACATCCCTGATGGCGAAAAGCTCTTCTTGCAACTCAAGTTGATCTCTCAGGAGGCACCCATGGATTACTCCGCAGCCTCGGCTGGTTCTTCCAAAAGACCCCCCCCCCCCCGACTAGCCCGATCTCCCCTCTCTGGAACAAAAGCCGTACGAAGAAGAGCAAGGAAGGAGGACCCCCCTGAGAGGAAACATGGAGATCTCCTCTCTTACACTTTAGCGCAGGCACAGTCCTGTAGGATGGAAGCCCATTTGGGTGTTGGAGCTGATAGCTCCTTTTCCATAAACTGTTTTAGTTTACATCTTAGTATTGATTTTAAAAAAAGATTCACTGGTTTGTTTTAGACGTATCACTGGTGCGTTCTATCGTTGAACTCTCACGTCCGTTATGCTCACCCACTCTGAAAGTCGTCCCTACTTTCAACTAAACGAGGAGGGGACTCTATAAGGGCTTTGAAAAATGTTCCCGAAAGGATCGAGGGGATTTTCCTGAAACAGCTACCAGTAGTATAAATGGAGAGAAATGCAGTTTTTCAGGACTTTCTTAGATTTGATAGCCTACAGCTCAGGGGATGGCAACAGTTGATCATCCACTGGTTTCCCTTTTATAACTTGAGTCCCTGACTACAGTACCGTCCTAGTTATAATGTACTCCTTCCCCTTTCCTCCCTTACTTGAGGGTGGAGGGCGGAGGGACCGTATAGACCCTGTGGTCTCAGGAGCCCAGTAGGTTTTACATTATGACTCACATCTGGGGGTCATACAATTCTGTGTTTTTTTTTTTTTTTTTTTTTTTTATTTTTTTTTTATTCTTTTTTATATATACTCGGGTGTTTTTACTACCCTTTTCTGATGAATTTTTATCATATACTATTTCTGATTGTTGGTGCTATTCTAATGTTTTTTTAATTAAATATTATGTTAGGGTCCGGGGTGGTCCCTTTGCGCTACCACCCATTTCCTAGAAGCAGCATGTGTTTCTACGACATGGGTCGTTGGTCAGGCCCTAGGGCCGACCGCTGTATTTGGGACGGGGTCCGGCGGGTTATTTTCCTGCCGCTCACCGTCGGTCTTCCGAGAAGACATATTCTCTCTATACCTATTCCCCCCCCTTTCTTGCTTCACCTCTTAACTATCTTCTCTTTCCAAACATGTCATCATACGAAGAGCCCTTCCAGAATCAGCAATTCATCAATTCGACTCAACACCTCCAAACACCTTCAACCAGACGGAAGACAACTGAAGGTAGGTGGCTGTGTATGTCTGAGTTTTCCAAATCTCTGCTCCAATGGCTGACAAAATCCCCACTAGGACAGACCTCAAGGTGGCCACGCATAAGGTTCAGGGCCTAAATTCCCCTAAGAAAAGGAGAGTAGCTTTTGATCGCTACAAAGCCCAAAAAATAGATGTGGTATTGTTGCAAGAAACGCACTTTCCGATTCGGTACAACCCCAAATTCATACATTCATTCTATCCGACCTTCTTTCTAGCGAATGCTCCTAACAAAACGAAGGGAGTGGCAATACTTTTCTCCAAGAATTGCAACTTCTCTCACGTTTCTGACTACAAAGACCCGGAGGGTAGATTTGTTCTTGTAAAAGGTACATTTGAAGGAATACTTTACACAATTGTTTCCTATTATGCCCCTAACAAGGGACAAGCTAAGTTCTTTCAGACTCTCTTTTCAACTATAAATCCACTCCTTGAAGGCAAGGTCATTTTGGGGGGGGACTCCAACGTAGCCTTTGATCAGGGCTTAGATAAGACTAAACCTCACAATCAGCAACTAACACGCCCTACCAAGATGAGCAACAAAATAGCTAAAATTCTCCACACATGTGGCCTAGTAGACATTTGGAGGGAACTAAACCCAAGGAGCAGGGATTTTACTCACTACTCCTCACCTCACCAGTCTTATGGTAGGATAGATCATATCCTTATCCCTCCTTCCCTCATCCCTCTGACTTCCAAATCAACCATAGTAGACACAACGTGGTCAGATCACTCTATAGTAACCATGTCATTACGAAATGTCCTCACTAAGACGAAAGGGACTCACTGGCGACTCAATGAATCGCTTCTCAGCAACCCTACACATAAGATGTTAGCGGATTCAATCCAGGAGTATTTTCGCCTGAACGAAACGGATGATATCTCTCCGGAAACTATTTGGGCAGCCCACAAGGCCACTATTAGAGGGGAATTGATTAGTTTAGCAACTAAACTCAAAAGGGAACGTCAGAGGGACATACTCCAACTAGAATCCAAGTTCGCAGAACTAAAATCTGAACACAAAAAACAACCTTCCAAGGCCCTAGCAGACCAATTAGATGCCACGAGACTGGAACTTAACCTAACTTTAACGGTTAGAGCTGAAAAACACATTAGATGGAGCGGAGCCAAATTTTACCTACAAAAAGACAAAGTTGGATCTATGTTAGCCTCCAAACTCACCCCTAAATACCGATCACATACCATCCCGAAACTCAGAATTGCAGGACAACCCCCCACGGCCAACCCCACTAAAATACTCCAAGCTTTTCATGAATTCTATTCTAATTTATATAATCCCCGCCAGGTACAACAGGGTGCTCCAAACACTGACTTCTTTCAACACCTAAAGATACCAACCCTTACTCAGGAACACATTGACATAATGGAGGAGCCCTTCTCAGCAGAAGAGATATTGGGGGTCATCAAAGGTTTAAAACCAGGCTCGGCCCCAGGACCGGACGGTCTATCTACGCCATATTACAAAACTTTTGGGGAGATCTTGGCCCCCCACTTGGCAAAGTTTTTTAATTCCAAAACGGGAGGTACCCCCCTAGACCCTTACCTAAATTCTGCCTTCGTCACAGTTATACCCAAACCAAACAAAAATCACGAAGAGGTAGAAAACTATAGACCCATCTCACTCATAAATAACGACCTTAAAATTTTGACTAAAATCCTAGCTAACCGATTCGCTACCTTCATCTCTCATTATGTCCAGAAGGACCAAGTGGGATTCATCCCAGGCAGACAGGGGCCAGACCAAACTAGGAGAGCGTTGGACATAGTCTCCATCCTCCAATCGGGTTGGGCAGGTAACCGTACTCAGGAAGGAATGGTCTTATCATTAGACTTACATAAGGCATTCGACTCCATAGATTAGACTTATATCTTCACCCTTCTAGACAAATGGGGTTTTGGGAACCGCTTCAAGGGAATCCTAAAATCCCTATACTCTAATCCCAATGCCATGATTCGATTACATGGTCAATACTCCAACCCACTTAGCATAGCAAGGGGCACTAGACAGGGCTGCCCACTTTCTCCCTTAATATGTGCGATGGCGATAGAAACCCTGGCAATTGCAATTCGCTCGAACCCCAACATACACAGCGTTTCCTGTGGGACACAGACCCACAAGTGTGGACTTTTCGCGGACGATATGCTCCTTTATATAACTTCCCCGATCACTTCCTTACCGAATTTATGCAAACTTCTGAAAGATTTCTCAGAGATCTCAGGGCTAGTGGTAAACTATTCGAAGTCTTATGCCCTCAACATTTCACTTAAGCCTGAAACGGTAGAGTCCCTACGGACTGCCTTCCCGTTTAAATGGAACGAATCTTCCATCGATTACCTAGGTATCAAACTCACTTCCAAAATAGAAAACCTTTACTCAGCCAACTTTCCCCCTTTATACCATAAATTAGAAACTGACCTGGGTCAATGGTCCAAGGGGGAGATTTCCTGGTTGGGGAAAATTCATTCTATAAAAATGACTCTTCTACCGAGACTTCTGTACCTCTTCAGAGCCCTCCCGATTAATGTTAGAATGGACCATCTAGAAGCTTTTCAAAGAAAAATCAACAAATTCATTTGGGGAGGATCAGGACACAGACTTCCACTAAACACACTTTATAGCACGAGATCACAGGGGGGGTTGGGTCTTCCCCGGCTCCGGTGGTACTACAACGCAGCTAGAATTGCACAGCTATCCACAGTTTACAACATAAGGGAGACACCTGACTGGGTCCAAATGGAGAGGCAGGCAGCACCAACCTTTACACTGGATTTCTTATTATGGTCCGACCCTAGAGACCGACCTCCCATTCTGTCCCCGATCCTATCACAATCATTGCAACTCTGGGACAAGGTGAGAACAAATCCCAATCTGACCTCAGTAGCCAAACCAATGGCGCATATTTTTAACAATCCAGACTTTCCCCCAGGTCGGGACATCAAGGCCTTCAAATGGTGGATGGATAAAGGGTTGTACCGAATCGGTCACTTCTTCACCACAAAGGGCCCGATTTCCCTGGACTATTGTGTAGACAAACTTGAGATGCCATCCTCTGAACGCTTCAGATTTCACCAGATTATTCATTTCTTATGTACACTGTGGAGGGAGAAACCGCCCCCCCCCCCCCAGTTTTACCCCGTACGAAAAATGGTGTAGGCAATCCATGGAGCAGAGAGGGGGAATCTCAGTCATATACCAGTCATTGGCTTTCAGGCAGACTAAAACCTCATATATGGAGGCATGGGAGAACGAACTCTCCATAGTCTGGGAAGTAGAGCAATGGAGGGCATCTCTTGCCAGAGCATTCAAGGGCATCAGAAATATCTCTCTAATTGAATCAAACCTTAAGGTCCTGACTAGATGGTACCTTACCCCTACAAGATTAACTAAATTTTTTCCCTCAGCGGACCCACAGTGTTTTAGGGGATGCCAACTAAGAGGCTCCATGGCCCACATATGGTGGGAATGCCCCCGAATCAGGACGTTCTGGAATAAAATATTCTCTCTAATCCAGAAAATCACGAAACTCCAACTGCCGAAAAACCCAACCATCGCCCTACTTAATGCTAATATCCCCCAAACATCAAAAAATAACCGCAAACTAATTCATTTCATCTTCTTGGGAGCTAGGATGATATTAGCTAAAGCATGGAAACAACCCAGAATCTCCTTTAAAGCAGCTATAAGCAAAATCTCCTGGATTATGCTGCAAGAGAAACTCACCAGCTCCTTCTTGAACACCACTCCCCAGTTTGAGGCCACCTGGGAGCCCTGGGCCCACCATTTTGGCATCTCATTGATTCCTGGAGGACAGCCTTAGTCACTTCAGCCCCTTCTGGGCGTTTACCTCATGGTATGATGACATGTTCACATCACTACACTACCCCTTTTTTCCCCTCCCCCCACTTTCCTCCTTCTCTTCCCTTTCACTTATTTACTTCTCTACCCAGCCCTTTCGACTATCGGGAATTCTCCCCGATTTTTATTCAAATTGTAACTCTGTTTAGAGGGCTTTATAGTTGGGGAACTTACAATAAAACAAGGAGTTCCTGTTCTCTTAAATTGTTAACTGTTTACTAAGACCACCCCAGGTTATCGGGGAGGGTCATATAATCGGAGAGGATTCACCTGGCACAGTCTGATCCCTTTTGGGGTGCCGGCGTTTACTCTACGAACCCATTAGAATATCACACGCTACTTTAGATGCATTTTCTGTAACAGTTTGAACTCTAACAATGTTCTGATCCCAATCCGTACTGTTATGTTATTCCAGCTATGCTTTTTTTCTTGGATTGCATCCAATTTCTCCAAACAATGTTGTGTTTTCATTTACTTTGAAAAATCAATAAAATCATTGTGTTGTATAATGGAGTACAGAGATGACACATCCGCTGTGACCAAAAATACTTGTTCCCTATTTTCCAAATTCACTTCTTGTAGGGTATTTAAAAAGTTTTTTGTGTCTCGTAGATATGATCTAGTATCTCTCACACTCTTTTGCAAGAATGTGTCTAAATATTGTCCCATTCTTCCTTTCTAGGAAACCGGTCACAAACAGTGAAACTAGGAGCCTTCACTTCGGAAACCCGGGCAATCACTTATGGAGTCCCTCAAGGATCACCATTGTCACCAGTACTCTTCAACATTTACATCCGACCACTCTTCAAAATTATTAGCAAATTGGATCTGTGCTTCCACTCATACGCGGACGACACTCAACTGTATTTTCGGATCACCGGACAAAAATACCAATACCAGGAACTAGGAAAATGTCTCACATTGATAGATGACTGGATGACCACTAGCTCCCTCAAACTAAATGGATCAAAAACAGAATTACTGCTCCTCGACGCAAACCAAAGGAAAAAGACGAAGACCCCTTGGACACCACCAACCATCTTGGGACGGACCATCCTTCCAAGCAACAAAGCCAAAAGCCTCGGAGTCATCTTTGATTCAGAGATGACAATGGAGGCACAAATAGGATCCGTAATCAGCGGATCCCACCATCTCCTTCGCATGCTACGCAGACTCATCCCCTTCATCCCAGAAAAGGAAAAATCGGTAGTAGTAGGAACGATCATCAATTCGCGTCTCGACTATGCAAACTCCCTGTACATAGGATTACCGGATTACCAGATTGCACGCCTTCAAATTGTCCAAAACACAGCAGCAAGATTAGTCACCGGAAAGAAACCCTGGGAATCCATATCCCCATCCCTAAGGATGCTCCATTGGCTCAAGGTAAAAGAGAGGATCACATTCAAGACCCTCTGCCTCACCCACAAATGTACACAAGGAAATGCTCCTCAATACCTTTGTGAGAAAATAGAAAAATACATACCAAATCGCAGCCTTCGATCAACAAACCAAAATCGCCTTCTCATCCCCAAAGCTCGCTACAAATCGAAGGGAGAACGAAGATTCGCAGTACAGGGACCCCGGCTATGGAATGCTCTACCGAACAACATCCGCATGGAAGAAAACCATCAGGCCTTCAGGAAAAAACTCAAGACCCACCTCTTCTAATACATGGCATCCCAACATGAGCAGTCAAGCGCCTCGAGGCGATTCAGTTCGCAGTTGCAGCGCTATACAAATCATTCATTCATTCATTCATTCTAGAGGATACTGATTTAATGCTGTTCACAATGGGCCTGGCCGGTGGGTTTACTGGATCCTTGTGGATTTTTGGGAGTGTGTAGAGAGTAGGGATTCGGCTGCTCGTAGGTACCAGGTATCTCTTTTCCTTGCAAGAGAGAACTCCTGTGCGTGAATCCATTTCTACCAGTTTTTCTAGTTGGTCTATGTAAGATTGTGTAGGATCTTTTTTAAGTATTTTGTAGGTTACTGTATCTGATAACATCTCCATGATCTGTCCATGGTAGAATTCTTTTGATAGTAGTACTACTCCTCCTCCTTTATCCGCCAGTCTTACGATGATATCTTTGTGTTCTTCCAGTAATTTAATCCCTTCCTCTATATGTTTCACATTGATTTCTTTTTTAGGTTTCAATGTTTCTAGATCTTGCAATACCAATCCTTTGAACATCTCCACATGATGATTGGGGTTGTTAGGCGGATTGGACAACGATTTATTTTTCAATCCACTATTAATAGTCCCGTTTTATTACTTGTTGTAATTTCATTCATGGTGCTCCTTATTTTATTCGTTGTACTATTTCCCAAGAAGTATTTCTTTATATTTAGTTTTCTAATATATTTGTGTATATCGATATATACATTAAATTTATTAATCTTTTTTTAGGCCACATTTAAGCCCTAAATTAAATATATGAAGTTCTTTATGTGTCAAATTTGTTTCTGTTAGATTGAATATACCACCTACTCCGACCCCCTACTTCTTTTGCTGGATCTTGAGTCCTGCCCTACAGGCTCGTGATTTCTCTTTTTGGGGGTGGTTGTTGTGTATATTCTTTTGTCCTTTGTGGTTGGTCCTCTCTCTGATTGTGCTCCTTGTATTGCCCTTATGATGGTGGGTTTCTTGGGTAGTGGGGGGGCTGGGTCTGCATTGGTGGTCGGCCCCTGCATTGTGGGTACCCCCGACCCCTTTGTTGCCCCCCCGCCCCTCCCTAAAAAAGGACGTGGTAGTGGTCGAGGATCAAATTCATATACATAGTTATATATTGGTTGAAATCTGTTGTGTGTGGTTATACCATAAGGTTGCTGATGGTAATATCCTTTTTGGTTATTCATTCTTGTTCCTTTGTTTTTCCCTTTCCCACGTTGTTCTGGTGTGGAAAAATAGGCTGGAGAGTTCATAGGAACGTTGTCCTCATATTGCTCATTATCCTCCCTCCATTGTGGGTTTGGTTTTGCAACTGGATTAGGATTAGGGTTCCTTGATGGGTATATCGGGGGGATCACCCTTGGTTTCTCTTTCTCTATATCAGTGTTTATTGCTCCTTGTTGCCAGGAGTACATCTGGTTGTTTTTGAAATCTTCTAAATCTTTTTGATATTTTTTTCTTTTTTTCTTTTGTGTGTCTCTATCTACTTTTTCCAGTCATTTTTGAACTTTTGTGTTGAAATCAATGATTTGTTGAGACTCCTTGATAGGATCTAATTGGAGCTTTAAGTCATTGATTTTCAGTTCTATATTGGCCATTTTACATTTTTTTCTTTGTAAAATCAATTGCTGAATTTTAAAACCTACTCCATTGAAGAAATCAAGCCATTCTTGAGTTGACCCTGGATCATCCAGGCCATCGTGTGGGACCACATCCTACCTGAGGCTTTTGATGATAATTTTATCTTTCCTATATTGTTCCAGGGTGCATATATCCCACCACGTCCTGACTTGTTTCTATAGAGTGTTGCTTAAGGCTGACATTGCCCCATTGTAGTTAGTTTCTATGGGTGAGGGTATATGTTCAGTAAACAGAGTGTTGACGTCTATCTGTCTACTGCTTAAAAATCGCAGAACATCCATGGCAGCAGAGAAATAAAGAAATAAAGAAATACCATTTGATATTTGCACATATTCAAAAAGTATACCATTTGTCCTTTTTTTCGCTCTGGGATTGGAGTATAAGGCCATAATCCTATGTGTCATTCGTGGGCAAACCCCAAGTTGATTGAGAGCTTCTCCTAGGAAGCGCCAGTCCACCCTATCAAATGCCTTCTTAGAATCAACTGATAAAAGGCATGATGGAATAGAGCTTCTCTGGGTGTATTCCATTAATGTGCAAGTTTTTTTTTATGTTGTCCCTTGCCTACCAACCGATCATAAAGCCCACTTGATCTAAGCTAATATGTGTTTGGATAAAATAGATGTCAGCCTATTTGCAATGATTTTAGAGTACAGACATATGTCTATATTTGCAAGGGAAATTGGTAGATAGTTACCACATATCGTATGATCCTTATCTGGTTTAGGTATAAGAGCAATATGTGCCTCCATACTCTGTGCAGTAAATACTTGATAGGCAGATATAGAGTTATACGTCTTACTTAGAATAGGAATAAGTATGTACTGAAATGCCTTATAGAATTGAGGAGTATATCCATCCAGGCCTGTACTTTTGCCTGGGACCAACCCAGATATAACTTGTTTTATTTCTGCTATTGAAAAATCTCTTTCCAGCTCCTCTGTTGTTTCTTTAGGAATGACGGATAATGCTGTTTCTCTAATATATTGGCATATTTATTTTTGTCTTCCCCCATCCTTATTTCTCTTTTGTGTTGGTATATTATAAAGTTAGAGTAATATGTGTGGAATGTCTTAGAAATTTCCTCAGGATCATATGTTACTTCCCCAGAGTTTTTTTTGAATTTTAACTTCACGGTTGTGGTTGATTCAAATTTTTTGCTAACAATTATCTAGGTGTAGTCCCCTGTTGATAAAACCTGGCCCTATTTTTAACCCTAATTCGCAAGGATTGCTCATTTAACAGGGTTTGTAATTCAATGTGTTTATCATTTAAACGTATTCTAATTTCGGAGGTAAAATTTTGTTTATGAGAATCTTCTAATATTGGAATTTCCTTTAAGAGTTGAGATATTTTGGCTGATTTCTCTGCCTTCAATCTAGCTCCATGTTTAATAAACAATGCAGGCAATACACATTTTAATGTTTCCCATTGTATGGGAATTGACGTATTATCTATTTCATGAATCTGCAAAAATTCCTTTATCCTTTATCGCCTCTCGGATATCCATTTTACATATCTTATCCCTAAGCAGGTTATCGTTTAACCTCCATGATCCTTGCGGGGAATCGACCACAGGAAACTCCCAATTTCAGAGGAGGGAGTCATCAGCAATCCCATTTGACTGATAAAGAAATAATCCAATCTATGGTATGTGTTATGTATAGTTGAATAATATGAATACATTTTCTCTGTCTGATGTTGAACATCCACAAATCCACCAATTGGTGTTTTTCAAGTATCTGTTTAACCGCCTGGGATCCGCGCCATAGCCAAATGACGGCTACAGCGCGGATCTGATGTGCCGGGACGACGTCTATTGACGTCGTTCCGGCAACGAGCTGCCTGCGCGCCCCCTGAAGGGCGCGCGCGGCGCGCTCTGTGATCCGCGAGTCTGTGAGACTCGCTGGATCACAGATCCGAGTAAGGGGTCGATCCCGACCCCTTACCACGTGATCAGCTGTCAGCCAATGACAGCTGATCATGTGATAATTACCGAGCCGGTAATCGGCTTTTTTTCCTGCTCGCGCTGAAGGCGATCACCGGCGGCAGTGAGAGGGACATAAGTCCCTCTCACTGCAATATGCCAAGGGTCCATGGTGCCCACCATTGGTAATAAAAGTGCCCCCAGTGCCATCTGTCAGTGCCCCCAGTGCCATCTGTCAGTGCCCACAGTGCCAGTGCTGCACATCAGTGTCACCTACCAGTGCTCATCAGTGTCCCCCTACCAGTGCTCATCAGTGTCCCCTACCAGTGCCCAGTGCCACCTATCAGTGCCCATCAGTGCCATCTATCAGTGCCACCTATCAGTGCCATCTATCAGTGCCCATCAATGCCATCTATCAGTGCCATCCATCAGTGCCCATCCATACCACCCATCCGTGCCACCCATCCGTGCCACCCATCCGTGCCCATCAGTGCCATCTTTGCTGTGCCCATCAGTACTGACTTATCTGTCCCCACCAGTGCAGCCTATCAGTGCCCACCAGTGCAGCCTATCAGTGCCCACCAGTGCCGCCTATCAGTGCCCACCAGTGCCACCTATCAGTGCCAACCAGTGCCGACTCATCAGTGCATATCAATGAAGCAGAAAAATTACCTGTTTGCAAAATTTTATAACAAACTATTAAACATGATTTTATTTTTATTTTTAAATTTTCCATATTTTTGTTTAGCAAAAAATAAAAACCCCAGCTGTGATTAAATACCACCAAAAGAAAGCTCTATTTGTGGGGAAAAAATGGTAAAAATGTCATTTGGGTACAGTGTTGTATGACCGCGCAATTGTCATTCAAAGTGCGTCAGCGCCGAAAGCTGAAAATTGGTCTGGTCACGAGGGGGGTTTAAGTGCAAAGTAATCAGGTGGTTAAACTCTTTTAGTTGGCCCCTATTTTTATGTGAATGAGCCTATGTTGTATCTAATTTTGAATCCATTACAAAATTTAGGTCTCCTCCAATAATTACCATTCCTTCTGCTTTTTCCATTGCCTTCGTGAAAATCTGTATTCCAATCTTAATCTAATCATAATTTGGCAAATACAAATTAACAAAGAAGTAAAGATCTTTCCATACATTGTACTTTTTTAAGATTAAAGACCTTCCATCTCTACCATTCCATATTTGTAAAAAAAAAAAATTTTATCATTAAAGATGATAGAAGAAGATAGAAGATGATAGAAGTTTTATAGCATACATTGAAGTAAAACAAAACAACAGAAAGAATAAACAAAAGTGTTGAATACAGAGAAGCACAGAACCAGAGCACTTACAGTAGTATATCCAAGTCATATATACATCAGTAAATTATGTAGAAGCAAATTTTGCGGTCCTTAAATTCCACATTTCGTCAAACTTAGTGCATTTAAGCGAGTTTATTGTCAAAAGACGTTCAAACGTGTGATTTTGGTGAACTTTCCTGGTGACATCAGTGATATTAACAGTTGGAACAGTTTTCCAATGTTGTAAAATCAAAGATCTAGTAGTCAATAATATGTGGGACACCACATGTCTCATATAGTATGGAAATGTTTCTAACCCTATCAGCAGTATAGCCATTGTTGGGGTAGGGGGTGTAATTATACCCGTTAGGGATGATATAAGTGTGAAGGTTTGGTTCCATAAACTGGTGATGCTTGGGCATTCCCAGAGGAGGTGGAAAATATGCCCTTTGTGACCGCAATTTCTCCAACATAGCGGAGAGGTATCTGGAAACATTTTGGCTAACCTGTAGGGGGTATATTGCCAGCAATTAATTATTTTAAGTGATGTTTCCCAATGGCTGATACAATGAGAGGATTTTTGTATAACGTTAAATGCGAAAAGCCATTGGTCATCAGTAATCGTAGTTCCCATGTCGGTGTCCCATTTCTTGTGTGCAGCTGATTTGACGAATACTCTTTTATTGTTTAAAAGGTTGTAGTATAGTGATATACCCTTGTTCCCCTGTGGACCTTTGGTGATATGTTGCCACACTGAGGTGGGTAAAGACAATGTACAAATTGGGTTGTCCTTCATAAAGTGTGCTACTCGCAAGCATGTGAACAGCATATGATTAGACATTTTGTATTTGGTCATCAGCTCTGTGGCTGACATTGGGTTAGAATTGTGGAGTAGATCCTCAACGTTAGATAACCCAAGGGAGGGGAACCTTTTCAGAGATAGCATAGGGATGTTAGCTTCTATAATACTCAGTGGGAGGTTATTGGTTATAGCTTTGCTGTTGCCCATGGGTCGGGAGAGTAAATACCTCCAGGCTCGTAATGATACGGCAATAGTGGGTGGCAATTTCCGCAAGTTCTATGGTAACCATTTGTCTCCCAGTAGTACCGTACGCAAGTCAGGTATTGGGGTCAGAGAAGTTTCTATGTCTACCCATAAAGGTCCGTCGTCTGAAGGGGTCCAGTGTTTAAGTTGGTCGAGTCTGGTAGCCCAGAAATAATCTTGTATGTCCACAAGACCTGCACCTCCTACTGATTTATGGGGTAGTAGGTTGGTCCGTGAGCACCTGGCTTTCTTACCCCCCCATAATAGTCGCCATTAAAGACTAGATAGAGATGTCAGGTAGGCTTTCGGGATGTCAAGTGAGAGAGCTCTGAATACGTATAGAATTTGTGGGAGAATGAGCATTTTATATGCCGCTAGTCTGCCAAGCCAGGACAGTTCTTTTTTGGCAATGTTGTCGATTTGAGGTCCTATCTTAGATAGGAGGGGTTTCATATTAGTTTCAACCATTGTTGTAAGGTTATCAGTCAGGGTGATACCTAGGTATGGTAGACCTTTGTCTGTCCACGTGTAAGGGAGGTCCTGTCGTAGTCTAAGACAGTCTCTTGATGAGAGGCCCATATTCAGGATGAGGGATTTGGAAAAGTTCACTTTATAGTAGGAAACATCCCCAAAGGTTTTTAGTATGTCGTGAACTAGAGGGAGTGAGGAAAGAGGTCGAGTCAGCATTAAGATCACATCGTCAGCAAATAAGTTAATAACATGGGATTTAGAAGCCAGCGATATCCTTATGAGATCTAATGGTCTCCGCCAGAGGTTCAATCATAAGATTGAATATCGTCGGGGACAGTGGACAACCCTGGCGGGTACCATTGGTAATCCAAAATGGATTTGACAGCATGCTGGATGTATATACCTGTGCCGACGGGCAGGAATACAATGCTAGTATTGCATTTAATATAGTACCACAGAAACCAAATTTATCTAAGTCATAGACATATATTTCCAATGCACCCTGTCAAACGCCTTCTCTGCGTCTATGGAAAGCCGCAGAGAAGGTGTTTGAGTATGTTCAACATGATGAATAATATTAATGATTCTTCTTGTAGCATCTGAGGTTTGTCTCCCCTTCACAAAGCCCATCTGGTCGCGTTGTATGAGGGACGGTATGAAGACAGATAAGCGTTTGGCGATAAGTTTAGCATATATCTTAATGTCCTTATTCAACAAGGAAATTGGACGGAAATTAGATGGAGTGGTGGGATCCTTACCTGGTTTAGGTAGCGTGACTAGATAAGCCCTTAGCATTTCTGGGGGAAAGGATGCTGAGTCAGCTGCTTTGGCAAAGACTGATTGTAAGTGTGGTATGAGGTGAGCTTGGAAGATTTTAAAATATTCATTGGAGAACCCATCTGGTCCAGGTGACTTACCAGTAGGTAATGTAGCTATAGTGGTAGCTATTTCGAATGCAGTGAATGGTGAGTTCAAGGAGGATAGATGATCCTCCGTCAAAGAGGGTAAATTCATTTTTTTGAGGAAGTTGTGTATGTTTTCTGGCGTGGTTTGAGGTGTGGAGGAGTCGTCTTTGATGTTGTATAAACTACTGTAGTAGTCAGCGAATTGGTTGGCGATATCTTGTGGTTTAATAATTTTGTGTTTGAGAGTGGGATGGAGCAAGTGGGAAATTATCGTTTTCACACGTGCAGCTTTAAGTCTATTTGCCAGGTATTTGCCAGCTTTATTGGCATTGGCATATGACGTCAATTTTAGGCGTCTGAGGTGATAGTCGTATTGTTGGGATAGTAGTGCCCTAAGTTTCTCTCTACAGTGGGAAACCTGATGGGTAAGAGTGGTAGTCGGTGCGCTTTTGTTTTGTTCCTTTAGAGAATGCAATTCCTGTAGGATAGCAGTAATCTGTGCTGTTTTACGCTTCTTTTCTATGGCTCCTAATTGAATCAAAATGCCCCTCATGTATGCCTTATGGGCATTCCAAAGGGTGAATGTGTCACTGACAGAGTTGGAATTAGTAAGGAAGAATTCCTTTATCCGATTGGAGATCTCTGTGGAGGTGCATGGGTCCTGCATTAATCGTACATTGCTACGCCAGATGGGCGGGGAAGAGGAGACAACCTGATCGTTAACAGTAATGGTTATGGCAGCGTGGTCGGACCACGTGATGTCATGGACGTGGGCTGAGGAGACCTTTTGCAGCAACCATTTGTCCGATAGGAACAAGTCGATGCGTGAATAAGAACAGTGTCTGTGCGAAAAAAAGGTGTAGTCTCTTGCATTTGCATTCAGGCAACGCCAGATATCAAATAGTTCTGCATTGTGCAGCAGTTTACTCAGATATGAGGATCTATTAGCCTTGTGAGCGGAGGTATCGAGTTTTGGATCGACTATAAGGTTAAAGTCACCGCATAGGAGTATGCTGCCATAGGGTTGGTTCTGGACTTTTTTCAGTAATTTGTTGAGAAAACGGATTTGGCAAGAGTTCGGTGCATACAGGCTAACCAGGGTGTACGGCAAGGAGTTGATGTCGCCTTTAAGAATGATGTATCTGCCATTCGGATCGAGGATGTTTTTTTGTGTTAGAAGTAGAGGGTGTTCCTTAAAGCTAGGAGGACGCCACCTTTTTTATGACCAGGTGTGTTTGCTAGGAACACGTGTGGGTAGTCCCTGTGGGAACATTTGGGGGTTTTGGAGTCCTGGAAGTGCGTTTCCTGGACGCACAGGATGTCCGCCTAGTGTTTTTTGGCTTCCGCCCACATGGACAACCGTTTTGGCAGGTTGGTTTAAGCCTTGTGCATTGATGGATAGACAGTTAATAGGCATGTGTTAGTTCAGAGAGAGTTTGCTGGGTCATGTGGTGCACATACTCAGGAACAATATAGGAAAGATAAAATTATCATCAAAAGCCTCAGGTAGGATGTGGTCCCACACGATGGCCTGGATGATCCAGGGTCAACTCAAGAATGGCTTGATTTCTTCAATGGAGTAGGTTTTAAAATTCAGCAATTGATTTTACAAAGAAAAAAATGTAAAATGGCCAATATAGAACTGAAAATCAATGACTTAAAGCTCCAATTAGATCCTATCAAGGAGTCTCAACAAATCATTGATTTCAACACAAAAGTTCAAAAATGGATTGGACTTCCGTTTCTGGGGGTGTATGCTCTGAGCATGATGGAGTGAGAGGAGCAGTGTCTCGCAGCGGCTACACACTCAGACAGGAGAACGTGAGAAGCCGAGTGATTGCACATGTTTAAGTGCCTAATTAAGAGCTGGAGCAGTGACTGGAGCAGTGACTAATGAGTTTATGTTGCTTTCCTCTGAAAAAAAAAAACGAAAGAGCGGCAGAGAGCTGTTTGAACAGACCGGACTGAGCGGAGATAACTGCCCCATATGCTCTCATAAGGACAGATAAGACTATTGTGGTAGTGTGGACGACTGATAACAGAGCTAGGCTGAAGATAACAGGAGAAGGAAGAGACGCTGCAAGGCTACAGGTACCTCACAAGAAAAGACGCTGGGATGTCTGTGGACTTAGAAGTAACATCACAACGCATGGTTCGGGATAACCAGAAACAAACGACACTAGAGGAGTCGGTTGGCAACATGGCTAATAGATCAGATGGGAGCATTCGGATGGAGATTGCGGAAGAGGTAGAAGTAAGTCTCCCGATAACCCCGCAGAGCGTGACCATGATGGAAACTGAGGTACGTCCTTTAATTCTAAGGGGACAAGATCGGGATAGGGAGCCTGATATTAGACAGCTTATACAGGCGCTCCCAACAAAAGAGGACATACTAATTTGGATGACCGATCTGAAAGCCGTTGTAAAAGAAGAGATGAGTGAGGTATGTGGTAAACTTGAAGCAGTAGACAAAAGGTTACATAACTGTGAGACAACACAGGACATTGCTGACAAACGCATTGATATACTGGAGGCAAAATTAAACGCACAACACCAAAAGTTGATAGAATTGCAATTACAGGCTGAAGAATTTGAAAATAGAAACAGAAGGAATAATTTACGCATTAAAGGAATCCCAGAGACAATTAAGGCACCTGACCTAAGGAGGGCAGCAACTACAATCCTTAATTTTTATTTAGAAAAGCCCCCAGAGACTCATATAGAACTTGACCGAGTTCACAGGAGCCCAGCAGTGCAGAATCCGGAACGGGGGAACCCCAGGGACGTATTATGCCGAGTTCACTTTTTTAAAATAAAAGAAGATATAATGAGGGCGGCATGGCTGAAAGGGGTTATGATTTTTGAAGACCAGGAAATACAGCTGTTCCCAGATCTGAGTTGGCAGACAAAACGTAGGAGAAGATTAATGAGACCATTGCTGGACCTGCTACGAATAAAGGAAGCAACATATAAATGGGGATACCCATTATCTTTGATTATAAAAAAAGGAGATCACGTATTTACTTTATATAGTCCAGAACAATTGCCAGATCTTTTTTCATTTTTGGACTCTGACGCTGTGGAAATACCTGATTGGCTAAACGTCTCAATGGAGTCTGGAGGAGGGGTTAACTACTTGAATAAAAGAGGAGGGAGAAAAAGGAATTAAATTAGTAAGTATTAGTATATGAAAATAAGTGATACATTTTTTCTCCCTCCCCTTTTTCCTTTTTTTTTTCTGCCCCCCCCCCCCGAGCTTCGTCCCCTCTTCCTGGGAAAAAAACGCTAGAGAAAAATTGTTGTATGACTCTCTTGAATATTTGGGGGAAAAAAAAAAAAAGAGAAAAAAGGGTTTGGTGACCTTTTAGGGGGGATGATCCAATAAGAATAATGGGCTTTATGTATTTTTTTTATTTTTTTTTGGCTCTCTCTTTTTCCTCCTTCTTTTTCTGGTAGGGGTTTGGTGTGTTTTTTTTTTTTCTTTCTTTTCTTATATGAGCAATGCAATTTTTTGCGATTTCTGTGATGTGAGGGGATGTTTATTTTTTTCAGGAGGGGGGGGTAGAGGAATACCGATTAAGAGGGGGGAAATATATTAGTGGAAGCATAAAGATACACATATGCACACACACTTACATATATACACATATTTTAAAAAGGCACATATGATATAATTCAAAACACAATACAATATAACAACACAAGATGCAAGACAACATAGTTTTTTTTTTTTTTTTTTCCTTTCTTTTTTTCTTTTTTGGGATAGGTTTTGTAGACTACACGAACACATAATGAGACTATAAGGACGGAGGTACACACAGGAGGTGACACAAAAAGGAGGGTGGAGGGGGGGGGGAGGTCAGAATAGGGAATCGGAGGGTGGAAGGAGGGAGGGGGAGTGCTGTAGGAGCGAGTAGGTTGGTTGAACATATTCCGGAATTGATCCACCCCGACCAAGTAGGGTTTACGTCAGGAAGGGAAGGGAGGGAAAATACACAGAGAGTGGTAAACGCTATCTATTGGTCACAGAGAGACCAGAAACCCCTTACATTAATATCAGCAGATGCAGAAAAAGCATTCGATAGGGTGGACTGGTTGTTCCTGAGGACCACATTGCAACATATTGGATTAGGGGAGGGAATGCTGAGATGGTTCCAAAACTTATATTCTGTACCGACCGCAAGGGTTAAGGTGAATGAGAGAATCTCTGAGCCATTTCGAATTCAAAATGGTACACGCCAGGGATGCCCACTGTCACCTATTATTTTTATCCTCACAATGGAGCCATTCTTAAGAAAAATACGGGCAAATTGTAATATTAGAGGTATAAAAACAGCAACGGAGGAATACAAGCTAGCGGCTTATGCCGACGACTTGATCTTTTTCATATCCTCTCCAGTCATATCCCTGCCTCCCCTCCTGGGGGAGTTAAAGCAATTTGGCGACATAACAAATTTTAAAGTGAACTACAACAAATCGGAGGCAATGGGGCTGGAAATGAATGACTCACTGACCCACCAAATAACATCACAATTCAACTTTAGATGGACAGATTCCTATATTAGTTATTTGGGGACTAAAATCCCCAAAGTGCTAAGCAGGATATTTGAGTTAAACTATGTTCCAATGTTAAAAAAAATAAAAAAAGATTTACAAAGATGGGACAGAGAAGTTTTTACATGGTTTGGTAGGACGAATATAATAAAAATGAACGTAATGCCTAGGCTTTTATACCTGCTCCAAGTCCTATGTCACCAGTAATAGGCACACCAGATTTCGGGCCAGGAATTTTTGACCATAGATTTGCCAATTTAAGACAAAGAGGGATAAGTAGGATTATACATTTCTCAAGGGAGAGTAGATTAATGACAAGAGGGGAGATAGAAAATGAATTCACCCCAGAGTTGGACTACTTCAGGGCAATGCAACTAGGATCCTATATCCGCTCTAAAAATAGGATGTACCCAGAAATTCGGGGGTTGTCAAGATTTGAGCAGATATGTTTAGATGGTGAAAATTTGCGACACTCCCTGTCATATTTCTATGAAGTAATTATAGGCTCAGAGGCCCCGGAAAATCTAGGCTTTATACAAGCCTGGGAAAAAGAACTGAAGGTTTTGTTTTCCCAAATGCAAAAGGAAAAAATTCTTAGAGCGGTCCATAAAACGTCAATAGCATGTAGATACCAGGAAGGGGGATATACGATCCTTACTAGATGGTACAAAACTCCAAGTATGTTACATGGCATATTCCCGCAGGTACCAAATGTCTGTTGGCGGTGTGGGGAAGCCGAGGGTACGATGCTGCATATTTTTTGGGAATGTGGGAAAATTAGAGAATTTTGGAGAATGATAGAGGAAGCAATAAGCAGTATTACAGGTGTGTCTCTTGGGGAAAACCCAGCAGCATTTCTATTAAATGATGTCCCTATGTCGGTTGATAAATATAAAAGATCCTTATTGAAGCACCTACTCACGGCGGCGAGAGCCTGTATCCCGGCCTTATGGAAAAGGGAGGCTCCTCCCACGGGGGCTCAGTGGTGGGCAAGAGTTAGAGAGATTCAACAGATGGAAAATTTGACTCTGGCAATGAAAGAGCAAGAAGAGAAATACTGGGATACATGGGCACCCTATTTCTCATACAAAAAGAGAGAAGAAGAGAGCTAGGTTGTATCTAGTTGGGGATGGGGGGGGGGGGGAGGAGGGGCAACAGGAGAGACATAACAATTTTTTTTTTTTTTTCTTTTTTT
This sequence comes from Lithobates sylvaticus, assembly GCA_028564925.1. Classification (NCBI taxonomy): domain Eukaryota; kingdom Metazoa; phylum Chordata; class Amphibia; order Anura; family Ranidae; genus Lithobates; species Lithobates sylvaticus. The sequence goes on along the minus strand of CM053027.1, from coordinate 265,990,389 downwards.
TTTTTTTTTTTATTTATATGTTTATTTATTTATTACTTTTTTCTCTTTTTTTTTTTTTCTTCTTATTTATTTACTTATTTATTTATTTATTTATTTTTTTATTTTTTTTCTTTCTTTTCTCCTTTGGTGGGGGGGGGGGGCGAAGATGAAGAGGAACTTGCTAGGAGGTTAATGATGTAATGTTTAAATAATATGAGTTATAGAAAATGATTGTAAACAGAGCAAATGTTATACAGCAAGGATTAATGTATGCATGAAGTGTAATGTATGAAGAAAAGAGAAAATGTAAAATAAAGAGTTTAAAAAAAAAAAAAAAAAAGTTCAAAAATGACTGGAAAAAGTAGATAGAGACACACAAAAGAAAAAAAGAAAAAAATATCAAAAAGATTTAGAAGATTTCAAAAACAACCAGATGTACTCCTGGCAACAAGGAGCAATAAACACTGATATAGAGAAAGAGAAACCAAGGGTGATCCCCCCGATATACCCATCAAGGAACCCTAATCCTAATCCAGTTGCAAAACCAAACCCACAATGGAGGGAGGATAATGAGCAATATGAGGACAACGTTCCTATGAACTCTCCAGCCTATTTTTCCACACCAGAACAACGTGGGAAAGGGAAAAACAAAGGAACAAGAATGAATAACCAAAAAGGATATTACCATCAGCAACCTTATGGTATAACCACACACAACAGATTTCAACCAATATATAACTATGTAGATGAATTTGATCCTCGACCACTACCACGTCCTTTTTTAGGGAGGGGCGGGGGGGCAACAAAGGGGTCGGGGGTACCCACAACGCAGGGGCCGACCACCAATGCAGACCCAGCCCCCCCACTACCCAAGAAACCCACCATCATAAGGGCAATACAAGGAGCACAATCAGAGAGAGGACCAACCACAAAGGACAAAAGAATATACACAACAACCGCCCCCAAAAAGAGAAATCACGAGGCTGTAGGGCAGGACTCAAGATCCAGCAAAAGAAGTAGGGGGTCGGAGTAGGTGGTATATTCAATCTAACAGAAACAAATTTGACACATAAAGAACTTCATATATTTAATTTAGGGCTTAAATGTGGCCTAAAAAAAGATTAAGAAATTTAATGTATATATCGATATACACAAATATATTAGAAAACTAAATATAAAGAAATACTTCTTGGGAAATAGTACAACGAATAAAATAAGGAGCACCATGAATGAAATTACAACAAGTAATAAAACGGGACTATTAATAGTGGATTGAAAAATAAATCGTTGTCCAATCCGCCTAACAACCCAAATCATCATGTGGAGATGTTCAAAGGATTGGTATTGCAAGATCTAGAAACATTGAAACCTAAAAAAGAAATCAATGTGAAACATATAGAGGAAGGGATTAAATTACTGGAAGAACACAAAGATATCATCGTAAGACTGGCGGATAAAGGAGGAGGAGTAGTACTACTATCAAAAGAATTCTACCATGGACAGATCATGGAGATGTTATCAGATACAGTAACCTACAAAATACTTAAAAAAGATCCTACACAATCTTACATAGACCAACTAGAAAAACTGGTAGAAATGGATTCACGCACAGGAGTTCTCTCTTGCAAGGAAAAGAGATACCTGGTACCTACGAGCAGCCGAATCCCTACTCTCTACACACTCCCAAAAATCCACAAGGATCCAGTAAACCCACCGGCCAGGCCCATTGTGAACAGCATTGAATCAGTATCCTCTAGAATGGGACAATATTTAGACACATTCTTGCAAAAGAGTGTGAGAGATACTAGATCATATCTACGAGACACAAAAAACTTTTTAAATACCCTACAAGAAGTGAATTTGGAAAATAGGGAACAAGTATTTTTGGTCACAGCGGATGTGTCATCTCTGTACTCCATTATACAACACAATGATGCTTTATTAGCACTAAATTGGGCACTGAGCAAAAGAGACAACCTACCTTTTAATCAAAAAATGTTTTTAAGAAATTCACTAGATTTTTGTCTTAACCATAATTATTTCTGGTATAATGGATGTTTTTCTTTCAAAGATTTTATTGATTTTTCAAAGTAAATGAAAACACAACATTGTTTGGAGAAATTGGATGCAATCCAAGAAAAAAAGCATAGCTGGAATAACATAACAGTACGGATTGGGATCAGAACATTGTTAGAGTTCAAACTGTTACAGAAAATGCATCTAAAGTAGCGTGTGATATTCTAATCGGTTCGTAGAGTAAACGCCGGCACCCCAAAAGGGATCAGACTGTGCCAGGTGAATCCTCTCCGATTATATGACCCTCCCCGATAACCTGGGGTGGTCTTAGTAAACAGTTAACAATTTAAGAGAACAGGAACTCCTTGTTTTATTGTAAGTTCCCCAACTATAAAGCCCTCTAAACAGAGTTACAATTTGCATAAGAATCGGGGAGAATTCCCGAGAGTCAAAAGGGCTGGGTAGAGAAGTAAATAAGTGAAAGGGAAGAGAAGGAGGAAAGTGGGGGGGAGGGGAAAAGAGGGGTAGTGTAGTAGTATGAACATGTCATCATACCATGAGGCGATCGTCCAGAAGGGGCTGAAGTGACTAATGCTGTCCTCTTGGAATCATTGAGATGCCAAAATGGTGGGCCCAGGGCTCCCAGGTGGCCTCAAACTGGGGAGTGGTGTTCAAGAAGGAGCTGGTGAGTTTCTCTTGCAGCATAATCCAGGAGATTTTGCTTATAGCCGCTTTAAAGGAGATTCTGGGTTGTTTCCATGCTTTAGCTAATGTCATCCTAGGTCCCAAAAAGATAAAGTGAATTAGTTTGCGGTTATTTTTTGATGTTTGGGGGATATTAGCATTAAGTAGGGCGATGGTTGGGTTTTTCGGCAGTTGGAGTTTCGTGATTTTCTGGATTAGAGAGAATATTTTATTCCAGAACGTCCTGATTCGGGGGCATTCCCACCATATGTGAGCCATGGAGCCTCTCACTTGGCATCCCCTAAAACACTGTGGGTCCGCTGAGGGAAAAATTTTAGATAATCTCGAAGGGGTAAGGTACCATCTAGTCAGGACCTTAAGGTTAGATTCAATTAGAGAGATATTTCTGATGCCCTTGAATGCTCTGGCAAGAGATGCCCTCCATTGCTCTACTTCCCAGACTATGGAGAGTTCGTTCTCCCATGCCTCCATATATGAGGTTTTAGTCTGCCTGAAAGCCAATGACTGGTATATGACTGAGATTCCCCCTCTCTGCTCCATGGATTGCCCACACCATTTTTCGTACGGGGTAAAACTGGGGGGGAGCGGTTTCTCCCTCCACAGTGTACGCAAGAAATGAATAATCTGGTGAAATCTGAAGCGTTCAGAGGATGGCATCTCAAGTTTGTCTACACAATAGTCCAGGGAAATCGGGACCCTTTGTGGTGAAGAAGTGACCGATTCGGTACAACCCTTTATCCGTCCACCATTTGAAGGCCTTGATGTCCCGACCTGGGGGAAAGTCTGGATTGTTAAAAATATGTGCCATTGGTTTGGCTACTGAGGTCAGATTGGGATTTGTTCTCACCTTGTCCCAGAGTTGCAATGATTGTGATAGGATCGGGGACAGAATGGGAGGTCGGTCTCTAGGGTCGGACCATAATAAGAAATACAGTGTAAAGGTTGGTGCTGCCTGCCTCTCCATTTGGGCCCAGTCAGGTGTCTCCCTTATGTTGTAAACTGTGGATAGCTGTGCAATTCTAGCTGCGTTGTAGTACCACCGGAGCCGGGGAAGACCCAACCCCCCCTGTGATCTCGTGCTATAAAGTGTGTTTAGTGGAAGTCTGTGTCCTGATCCTCCCCAAATGAATTTGTTGATTTTTCTTTGAAAAGCTTCTAGATGGTCCATTCTAACATTAATCGGGAGGGCTCTGAAGAGGTACAGAAGTCTCGGTAGAAGAGTCATTTTTATAGAATGAATTTTTCCCAACCAGGAAATCTCCCCTTTGGACCATTGACCCAAGTCAGTTTCTAATTTACGGTATAAAGGGGGAAAGTTGGCTGAGTAAAGGTTTTCTATTTTGGAAGTGAGTTTGATACCTAGGTAATCGATGGAAGATTCGTTCCATTTAAACGGGAAGGCAGTCCGTAGGGATTCTACCGTTTCAGGCTTGAGAGAAATGTTAAGGGCATAAGACTTCGAATAGTTTACCACAAGCCCTGAGATCTCTGAGAAATCTTTCAGAAGTTTGCATAAATTCGGTAAGGAAGTGATCGGGGAAGTTATATAGAGGAGCATATCGTCCGCGAATAGTCCACACTTGTGGGTCTGTGTCCCACAGGAAACGCCGTGTATGTTGGGGTTCGAGCGAATTGCAATTGCTAGGGTTTCTATCGGTCATCGCAAATATTAAGGGGGAAAGTGGGCAGCCCTGTCTAGTGCCCCTTGCTATACTAAGTGGGTTGGAGTATTGACCGTGTAATCGAATCATGGCATTGGGATTAGAGTATAGGGATTTTAGGATCCCCTTGAAGCGGTTCCCAAAACCCCATTTGTCTAGAAGGGTGAAGATATAAGTCCAATCTATGGAGTCGAATGCCTTATGTAAGTCTAATGATAAGACCATTCCTTCCTGAGTACGGTTACCTGCCCAACCCGATTGGAGGATGGAGATTATGTCCAACGCTCTCCTAGTTTGGTCTGGCCCCTGTCTGCCTGGGATGAATCCCACTTGGTCCTTCTGGACATAATGAGAGATGAATGTAGCGAATTGGTTAGCTAGGATTTTAGTTAAAATTTTAAGGTCGTTATTTATGAGTGAGATGGGCCTATAGTTTTCTACCGCTTCGTGATTTTTGTTTGGTTTGGGTATAACTGTGATGAAGGCAGAATTTAGGTAAGGGTCTAGGGGGGTACCTCCCGTTTTGGAATTAAAAAACTTTGCCAAGTGGGGGGCCAAGATCTCTCCAAAAGTTTTGTAATATGGCGTAGATAGACCGTCCGGTCCTGGGGCCGAACCTGGTTTTAAACCTTTGATGACCCCCAATATCTCTTCTGCTGAGAAGGGCTCCTCCATTATGTCAATGTGTTCCTGAGTAAGGGTTGGAATCTTTAGGTGTTGGAAAAAGTCAGTGTTTGGAGCGCCCTGTTGTACCTGGCAGGGATTATATAAATCAGAATAGAATTCGTGAAAAGCTTGGAGTATTTTAGTGGGGTTGGCCGTGGGGGGTTGTCCTGCAATTCTGAGTTTCGGGATGGTATGTGATCGGTATTTAGGGGTGGGTTTGGAGGCTAACATAGATCCAATTTTGTCTTTTTGAAGTAAAATGTTTAGTTCCCTCCAAATGTCTACTAGGCCACATGTGTGGAGAATTTTAGCTATTTTGTTGCTCATCTTGGTAGGGCGTGTTAAGCCCCATACACACGCTCGGACAATCCGCGGACCAGGTCAGTCGGACTTTGTCCGACGTACTTTGTCCGATGTTGGCGTTGCGTACACACGGTCGGACTACGTTGTCGGAATATCCGGTCCGGAAGAACGTCGTGACGTAAGTCGTCGTCCACGAGATTACAAAAGTGAAGTTCAGCACCACGTCAGGCACCCGTTGGGCTCCTTCTGCTGATCCCGTGTTTATCGAGAGTTAGTGGAAGTTTGGTGACTTACGATTCGCGCTTCTCAGTTTTCTGACTCAGATCGTTACTGCTCTTCAGTTTGTGCTTGTCGTGCGTATCTGTTTATTAGTGCGTGTAGTCAGTTCGCATTTGTTGGTCATTGCGGCCTATATCTTGATATAGGACGCTTTGATTTGCACTGCTTATTGTCTGCTCGTTGCTGGTATTCACTTCGTTCTTTCAGGCCTTGCTGTTTATCGGTGCTTTCTGTTTGTCCGTTCTGACCAGCCGACCTTTTGTGACCTTCTGAGCGATGTTTCCCGTGCGTACTCGTCGCCGAGTTCGTGCTGTACGCGGAATTGGTGTCGGGCTTTTAGCTTTGACCCAAGACCCGTCCATGAACAGAGTGACGAGGAGTATGTGGACCAAGAATTGGTTGCTTCAGCGTGACCAGTTCTCGCACATGCCTTTGCTTCGTGAGATCCGGGAGAATAATCCTGATGATTTCAGGAACTTTCTCAGGATGACGGACCCCGATTTTCACCGTCTTTTGGCTTTGCTGACCCCCTTTATCAGCCGGCAGGATACCTGCATGAGACAAGCCATTACTCCGGAGCAGAGGCTTGTTGCCACGTTGAGGTACTTGGCGACAGGGAGAAGTCTTCAGGATTTGAAGTTCTCTTCAGGTATCTCTCCCCAGGCCCTGGGAATCATTATTCCAGAGACCTGTTCTGCCATCATTCAGGTCCTGCAGGAGGACTATATTAAGGTAACATTTCTACTTTACTATTCCCTTCTATGTATGCTCTGTTTGCTAATGACTTGTATTTTTGACCTCCTTCCCTAATTACCATGATTGCAATATGTTCTAATATGCTGTGCCCCTTTTCTCCTTCATGCATTTTTCCCTTCACTTACCTCACCAGCATGCTCTTCTGCCCCAATAGACACCTATGGCCTAGTCACTTAAGCAATGTCTTTTGTCTGCTGCATAGTATTGTTTGCCCCAAAACACCCCCTAAAATATGCACAAATGTTTGCTGTGTGGTTTACTTCATGTAGAGCCCCCTTTTTTTGTTCTTTTGGTGGGGGGGGGGGGGGGGCAAACTCATTAGGAACCCCCTCCCCCAACTGCTCTGTCAGATGGTAACAATCCTTTATCTGCTGGCTTTCCCAAGGTCCATACACACTATATACCTACCTCTTTATAGTGCGCATCTTTAGGGATGAATTCAGCAAAGCATGTAGTGCAAGGGACTGCCTCCATACATTCCATTTCCTATTTTTTTGTCTTCTTTCCCTCCTATTAGCTTGCTTGGTAATTTAATAATGTCACACTGTGCCTGCCTTTTTTGGGGGGGGGGGGGGGGGGGGGTTGAAATGTTATTTGATCTTTCCTGTGGCCTGCCAATAGTGTTAAGTACAGAGGGTCTGGCCAAACTAGCCCACATTATTGAGCCATTTGCCAATCAATGAAGTGCAGAGGGTTAGCTGTCCACCACCCCCCCCCCCCCCCAAAACCCCTAGTTATGGCCAATGGCCCATCAGAAGTGGGGGGATTGATGGGGGGGTGAGTAATCTGTGAAGGGGAGCCTCTACTTTTCTGTGCAAATACTTTCCAGCCTCCAATTTTAGACAATGCTCTTGTTCCAAGATGTTGATTGTCTAATCTGCTTGCAATGTTTAGGTGCAAAGTGACTAATTTTTTTTTCTTGTTTCACTCCACAGTTCCCTTCCACGCCACAGGAATGGCAGACTGTGGCCTCCCACTTTGCCAGCCGTTGGGACTTTCCTAACTGCGGAGGGGCAATTGATGGGAAACACGTCCGCATCGTCCCACCGCCCAACTCGGGGTCCTACTATTATAATTATAAAGGGTTTAATAGTGTAGTGATGTTGGCGGTGGTGTCGGCAACATACGAGTTTATGTATGTGGACGTGGGGATGAACGGCCGGATATCGGATGGTGGGGCCATTACGCACACGGAGTTCTACTGGCGTCTCCAAAGTGGCAGTCTGTGCTTGCCACCTCCAGAGGAGAATGCCGAAGGACTCCCCTTCGTCTTTGTCGCAGATGAAGCGTTTGCGTTGACTCCCCATGTGATGAGGCCGTTCCCGATGAGGACCCTCACCCCGGACCAGAGGGTCTTCAACTACAGGCTGTCCAGAGCCAGAAGAGTTGTGGAGAACGCTTTTGGCATCCTGGCCAGCCGCTTCCGCCTGTTCCTGACGGCATTTAACTTGGCGGAATACAAACTGAACCACATAGTTCTTGCCTGTTGCATATTGCACAACTTCCTCAAAAGACATAACAGGAACTATGTGGTGCCCGTTGGCCCAGATGTGGAGGGCCCTCCAAATGCCGAACTCACAGCCCTTCGAGTGGCACGTCCAGGCTTGCCCCCTCTAAATGCCCGTGTGGTCCGGGACCAATATATGCAGTACTTTGTGGGTAGGGGGGCCATTGCTCTGCCTGACGATGTGTGAGAGGCATTTTTTAATAAATCTGATCTTTTAACCAACCTATGATTTCATGTCATTTCAGTCTTCTTTTTAGCTTATTTTACTTTGACATTTTTTCCCTTTGCCTTCGACAGTGGGAATGCACTTTCTGGGCAAAAGGAGGTAACAGTCTCTTCTTCCCAAAAAGATTATTCTCATGTTGTGTGTTTGCTACCTAATCTTTGGTCTAGAGAAGGTTTGTACTGCATAACTGACACCCAAAATACTCCTTTTCATCACCAGGTCTGACATGTGTGTATTCTCCAAAATGCTGTGCTCCGTGTTTTCGTACAAAGCACTGTGGGTGTCATTTACATAAGTCAAATCCGCTATGCTCTACAAGTGCATTGAAAAAGTTCCCCGGGAAAGAAAATTGGAGTGCAAAGTGGATTTGCCTTTAGTAAATAACACCCATTGCCCCCCATATCCTTTTCATTTTACATACATAATGCATTGTGTTTTTTAAATAAGGAAGCCACACATTTAGAAAAATAAAAGTTTACTAGGAAAACATTCCCAAGTGCGTTTACAATGTTCACGCCAAAACTGACAACATCTTGGTTATTTACAACATTGTTTACAAACATTCCGCAATTGGTAAAACCAGGCATGGAGCAAAACAGAACCTAGGAACTTGGAAAGTTCAACTTTGTAAAGTGAAGACAAGATCAGACATGACTATATGTTCAAAGTGTGTTTGATCTTGCCTTCATCACATGGGGGGGTCACCCCCGAAAAGTGGAAATTTGGAACATGCACACAATTTGGGACTGAAAATGGTCATTAGATGGTAAAACACATGCCTAGAAGCTTCAAAAGTGCCATTTTCCATCATGGGGATGAATGGACGTTTTTTGGGGGTGCAACCCCTTCACCACAACCACTTTCGTAGTTCGTAAAGTGTTTGCACCCCCAAAAAAACGTTGCCATTCATCCACCATGGTGGGAGCTAGCACATGTGGACACAATGTGTGCATGTTCCAAATTTCAGACAGTTTTTAAGTTGCAAATGTGTTCTGAAGCTGGCACAAATGTGTGTTAATTACTTGGTGCGTTTTCATATTTTTCCTAAAATATCAATGATGTTCTTCAATTTTTGTTGAACATCATTGATGTTTTGCTTTATGTAATCTAGATCTCTATTGCAGACCATTATCTCTCCGATGAGTACGTGGGCACTCTCTGTGGTAAAGTGCGATTTTTCTTCCACAACATCCACGTCACCTAAAAACCACAAACAAACAAAAATGGGGTGTTGGAAATGAGGCAGCCATACATGGATTAGCTTACCAGTAGCTGTGTTCTCCCACACTCACCTGTTGTGGTGACAATTTCTCCAAGTTCGATGATCTCTCCTTCCTCCTCCTCCTCCTCCTCTGCCTCTGCTCTTTCCCCTTTTTTTGTAGGTGTTGGTTTGGGGGTTTCCTCAGACGGCCCAATTTTTCGCTCCCCTATGAGAATGTCCAAAAGGAAGATTTAGCAACACAAGCTATTGAGGGCAGAAATAGGAAATGACAAACATTGCTTGAAAGTGACGGACACTATTTTAGTTTGGCCAGTTACAAATGTCAACTACATGAATGAAGTCACTTTGTAAAGGTGCTAAACTGACTAGCTTTTTGGTAGAAGTTTGTGTGATGGAGACCCCCCTCTAGTATCCACTGGAGCACATGTGTGGAAAAGCATAATAAAAAGGGGGTTTGGGTGTCCCAGCACTAGTGCTCTAGAGTCCAGATGGGTAAACAGCTACTGAGTGACCTCTCCTTTACATTGAATAAATTGGCTTTACATTCTTGATGACATTTCTAGTGAGAACAAACTTCCTTTCCCCAAAAAAACACCAAACATCGTATTATAAGTGGCCGAACGATCGAGGTTGCGTACGATCGAATGCACACACACACACGACCATGACAGTGGCAGAAAGATCGAGGCTGAGTACGATCGAATGCACAGACGAACCTGAAAGTGGCCATTTTGGAATGTACAACTTGGTAAAAATCAAAACACAATGGAGCAGTATGCAAGCAAGAAATCAAACACAAAACACAACTACTTACTTTTTTGAAGAATTCTCTTGATCTTTCTGTACTGATCGGCCTCCCTCAGTTTCAGGTCTGACCAGCGTTTTCTGAGTTGCTCCTTGGATCGTTGTACCCCAAAATTATTGTACAGCCTTCTCACAACTTTAGACATGATCTTGGCCTTGCGGACATTGGGGTTGAGGTAAGGCCCATACTTCCCATCATAGTCGCTCCTCTTTAATATGTCCACCATCTCCAACATTTCTCCAAATGACATATTGGAGGCCTTGAATTTCAGGTTCCGGGATCGGGACGTTTCTGCCTCCGGACTTTCCTCGTCCTCCTCCTCGTTGGTGGGATATTTGTGGCGCACCTGCTGTGTCCCCGCCATGTGCTCTCCCCACTACGCCGTAAAGAGAAGGGGTGGGGAATAGACGAGAAAGATCGTCAGGGGCGGGCGGAGTTTGAAGCATGCGCAGTGTATATAAAACGTCACACGCCTGTGTCGTAGCCACGATCTGGGAGACGAGGGGAGAGAAAACTCACACGAGACGATCGCTACAAACGAAGGTACAATTTAACGTTGGTACATAACTAGCCTAGACTGATTTGAACTTGAGGCTTCTTTATGGAGAAGATTAGGAGAGTTTAGCCTGACATAATTTATAGGGTTTGGTGTGTTGTTGTGTCTTGCAGAGATTGATATGAAGGGATTCAACGACATGAGTTTTCTCCCCCTCTTCATTGCCAAATACAGGGATTTTCCCATATTGTGGCAGGGTATACACCCACATTACACCAACAAACCAAAGAGGCACGCAGCCCTGGAGGAACTTGTGGAATTTGTCAAGCCAAGGTTCCCCACGGCAACTGTTGATGATATTAGAAAGAAAATTGGCAGCCTGAGGAGTGCGTATATCAGGGAGAGGAAGAAGGTCGTGAAGTCTGAGGAAACTGCAACTTCAGCAGATGAGGTCTATGTCCCCAAGCTCTGGTACTATCAGAGTCTCCATTTTCTGAAGGACCAGGCTGATGTCACGGAGCCAACCTCAACTCCTCCTTCCACGCTTCCTTGCGCACAGCCCACCCCTGATGAGGCTTCCGAGGAGCAACCTGGGCCTTCCAGTCTGGAAGAGGTGGAGGAGCCCAGCTTGTTCCAGGTATAGTAGTTTTGTTACCATTTATGGGAATAATGAATGATGTTCACTTAATTCAGGATCGCCAATTGCTTAGTTCCTAACGTGTTTGACATATCAACAGACAGTGGTGTGGGAGACATTTGGGGCCAGAATCTAAACTGCTGGGCTGAGAATTGTATGGTTTTCTATTTGTAAACATTTTGCACCAGTCACTAGATGAGAATTGTGTGTGTTTGATGAACAAATAACTGAAACTATGTCCCTTTTTCCTACACAGGAAGACCTCAGCCAGGAGGTGGCTGTGGAAGGTGGCAGTCAGGAGGAGGCAGGGGTTAGTGGCAGCCACCAGCTGGGTAGTGGCAGCCAAGAGGGGGCTAGGTCGCGGAGCCTGACTGACTCCCAAATCCCTCTCCTCCGCCTTCCCTACAAAAGGGCGAGAAGGGGGGGTTATGCGGCACAGTCAGCGCTCCGCATGATCAGAGAGGCTTCAGCCTCCCTACATGCCACACCCGCCGACGAGGAGACCTTTGGCTCGGTGGTTGTCACAAAAATGATGGGTATGGAGGTGAGGCAACGCAACATGTGTGAGGGGCTCATCCTCCATGTCCTAAATAAGGGTAGGGCTGGGGAGATGACCCCAGTCACACATGTTTGCCATAGCTACCATGCTCCGCCTCCTCCTCCTCCTCCTCCTCCTTCTGCCACCCCACCAGCACGACAGCCACAGCGTGGAAGGAAGCGTGGAAGGAAGACCTGAGAGTGACGACCTGCAATCAGTCTGGTGTGAGAGAAGATGGAGCCTCTTGTAGTACCAGAGCCTGGGGACCTAGATGGCATCTGCTGCAGTTCCGGATACTTTGGACTTCACGACCAGATTGCACTCCCCTTAATATACGTACTCCTCAGGCCCCCAATTTTCTACGCTTGGACAATGATGGTTGCCGTGGGGGGCCAAGACTTTGCAAATTCCCCAAGTTTCACCATGGCTGCGTTCCTCTTTGGTTTGTTGGTGTGACCTAAATAAAGGTTTTTTTGATTTGAAATAATCATTGACTATTGTGTTTTACTTTGCTACAATGACAGTTTTTCTTTGAGTAGGCTGGTACATTTCACTAATCCTAAAGTAGAATTAACAAGGGGCAACAACAACAAACAACCTCCTAGTAAATTTAAGCAAGAAATACAAATGTAAATAATGTGTTTTTGGTAATTTGAGACACACAACCCCCCTCCAAAAAAAAAAAAAAAAAAAAAACATTCAAATATGTATTCCCCAAAAAAAAAAAAAAAAAAAAAGACAAATCATGGTAAAAAAAAAAACAAAGATTCTTTTCCGTTCAGAGTAAAAATAAACATGTAGTGTATAAATGCTGCAAAGTAATAAAGAAGTAAGTTTGTGAGAAGTGCGGGTGAATAGGAGCAGCTAAAAGATGTCATTCTTGTTGCATTGTAAAGAAAAAGAGAATGCGCTGCATTAAAGACATTTTAACATTGCAGCGTGACGAATGTGCTGTGTCGATTAGGAAAGGTAGTTTTACCTGACCGAGCGCTTCCGTCACAGAATTTCTTCTGAGCATGCGTAGCACTTTGTCCGTTCGGACAAGCGTACACACGCTCGGATTTGGTGTGATCGGACCGGGTTGACGGCAAATCTTTCCAGCAGGAGATAAGACTTTGTCCGACGGACAAACCGACGAACACTGTCCGATGGTGCATACACACGGTCTGATTTTTCAACAACCTTGTCCGATCGGACCAAATTGATGAAAAAGTCCGACCGTGTGTATGGGGCTTTGGAAGGGCTCTTTGTATGATGACATGTTTGGAAAGAGAAGATAGTTAAGAGGGGAAGCAAGAAAGGGGGGGGAATAGGTATAGAGAGAATATGTCTTCTCGGAAGACCGACGGTAAGCGGCAGGAAAATAACCCGCCGGACCCCGTCCCAAATACAACGGTTGGCCCTAGGGCCTGACCAACGACCCATGTCGTAGAAACACATGCTGCTTCTAGGAAATGGGTGGTAGCGCAAAGGGACCACCCCGGACCCTAACATAATATTTAATGAAAAAACATTAGAATAGCACCAACAATCAGAAATAGTATATGATAAAAATTCATCAGAAAAGGGTAATAAAAACACCCGAGTATATATAAAAAAAAAGAAGGAACTAACAAAAAAAAAAAAGGAAACACAGAATTGTATGACCCCCATATGTGCGTCATAATGTAAAGCCTACTGGGCTCCTGAGATCACAGGGTCTATACGGTCCTTCCGCCCTCCACCTTCAAGTAAGGGAGGAAAGGGGAAGGAGAACATTATAACTAGGGCGGTACTGTAGTCAGGGAGTTAAGTCATAAAGGGGAGACCAGTGGATGATCAACTGTTGCCAACCCCTGAGCTGTAGGCTATCAAATCTAAGAAAGTCCTGAAAAACTGCGTTTCTCTCCATTTATACTACTGGTAGCTGTTTCAGGAAAATCCCCTCGATCCTTTTGGGAACATTTTTCAAAGCCCTTATAGAGTCCCCTCCTCGTTTAGTTGAAAGTAGGGACGACTTTCAGAGTGGGTGAGCATAACGGACGTGAGAGTTCAACGATAGAACGCACCAGTGATACGTCTAAAACAAACCAGTGAATCTTTTTTTTAAATCAATACTAAGATGTAAACTAAAACAGTTTATGGAAAAGAAGCTATCAGCTCCATCACCCAAATGGGCTTCCATCCTACAGGACTGTGCCTGCGCTAAAGTGTAAGAGAGGAGATCTCCATGTTTCCTCTCAGGGGGGTCCACCTTGCTCTTCTTTGTACGGCTTTTGTTCCAGAGAGGGGAGATCGGGCTGGTCGGGGGGGGGTCTTTTGGAAGAACCAGCCGAGGCTGCGGAGTAATCCATGGGTGCCTCCTGAGAGATCAACTTAAGTTGCAAGAGGAGCTTTTCGCTATCAGGGGTGTTAGAGAAAGCGTAGGTAGTACCGTGGAGGGTGAATTTCACTGCAAAAGGGAAAGACCAGCGATATTTGATCTCCTGCTGGGAGAGAACCAAAAGCAGTGGTTTGAGGGATCTCCTTTTTTGAATAGTGGAGGGTGCTAGATCAGCGAAGATTTGTATTTGGTAACCTTGAAACTGTAAGTTCGGTTTTGCTCGAGACTGTCGCATGACCTCTTCTTTGGTGGCATAAAAGTGCGGTTTGGCAATTATGTCTCTCAGAGAGCCATCTTTTCTGGGGGGCCCTAAGGCCCTATGCGCTCTATCCAATTCTAGGCGGTGAGGCGGTAGTTTCGGAATGAGTTCCGAGATAATGTCCCGAACGATGGGGGGAATGTCGGTGTAGGATTCTGGGAGGCCACGGATTCGGAAGTTATACCTCCTGGACCTATTTTCAAGGTCATCGATCCGAGAGAGGGCCGTATCCAATTGGTCCTGCAGAGATTTCATGTGGGCCTCATTTTGGTTGGTTCTGGCAACAGTGGTTTCCAATTTATCCTCAATAGCTTCAATTCTGGATCCTAGATTAGCAAGGTTAGACTCAATTTTGTTAGTTATCTGGGTCATAGTGTTAGTTAGGCCTCTTTCCAGTAGGTCTGAAAATTTGGCGAAGAGGTCAGTTTGGAGGGCAGATATGTCATGGATAGAGTAGCTGGGGGCGGAAAATTCTTGGAAATGGGGTGATGGGGGTCCTGCTGGGGACAGGGCGTAGTCCTCCATATGGCGGTTCAGGAGAGATTCAGTGGAGGCCGGAGATGGAGCCTGAGGTGAGTGGGGATTGAGTGAGGACTGATGGTGGAGGTGAGGACCACCTTGGGCTGCCTGTGCATATGAAAGGGTTGCAGGGGTCAAAACTTGCCTGAAATCCTGAGGCCTGTCCGTGTGGGCCTTGAAGGTCTGAGGAGCAGTAGTAGCAGCGGCCATCTTGGTACTCCCCTTGGTTCCGGTGCTGCTGAATTGCGGCCCTAAGTCCCGTTTTGCGGGGGGACTGGACATCAGGGGATGTTTCTCTATAATGCCCTGGTACTGTCCCTCGGTTGTGGCTAGCGTAAGGGAGAAAAAAAACGTCCGGAGATCTGCTCAGAGGTCCGGGGCGGCCATCTTGGTACACCCCGCGGACCCGGTTCAGCTAGATTACGGCTCTGGCGAGGGGATCGGGTAGCTGGGGATGATCCCCGGTATACCGGGGACAATCCGGTCAAGGTGGGGTGTTTTTTAGGTGGATGGGGCGCCCGTAGTGCTGCTCAGCGGTCCGGGGTGGAGCGGAGCTCACAGCTCAAGCGGCCATGTTGGAGCTCCCGCGCATGCGCCCCCCTAATGGATGTTTTTACTCGCAACAGAGAGGTGTAGCAATGGGAGCCAAGTTTGCTTCCAGCTTTGCAAATCTTTTTATGGCTGAGTGGGAAGACAAAACCATTTTATAATAACCAGCGTCCAGAACTGTTTTTTTATAAATGTTTTATTGATGACCTATTTTTTATCTGGGCAGGGACCTGCCAGGACTTAGAAATGTTTTTAAATGGTCTTAACATCAATAATAACAACATCAGACTGACATCAAATTGGGACTGTGACGAGATCAATTTCCTAGACGTAACTGTGTATTGTAAACATAACAAACTGGAAACTAAAGTATTTTTTAAAAAAACAGACCATAACAGCTACCTACCAATGTCTAGTGGTCATCATCCATTATGGTTAAGAAATATCCCAAAAGGCCAGATTATGCGGGTAAAAAGAAATTGCTCGGAAGAAAAGAATTATCTTGCACAATCAAATATTCTATCAAAAAGATTTGAGGCAACGGGGTACAATCCTGATAAACTACAAAAAATCGTAGAAGAAAAAGCACTAATACCAAGAGAGACAACCCTGAAGGAAAAAGACAAAGAACCTATTCCAACAACAGAAATAACAACCTACAATAAACAGAACAAAGAATGGTCCTTTATCTCAGGCTTTCATGCAGAATACCAAGAAGTTGAACATATGTTCAAACAACATTGGCACATTCTGCTCCTCGATAAAAAACTGATGACAGTTCTACCAACCATACCCCAATTCGTTTACAAAAAAACCCTGAATTTTGGAGATAGAGTGGCAAAAAAAGTAATTGATCCACCAAAAAAAAAACACATTTTGGGATAAAAACGTTTTTTTTGCATGTAGGAAATGTAAAGCTTGTCGTGAGGTATCAAGACCAATTAGAGCATTAGACAACTTCACGTCCACAGCTAATAATAACAGTTTTGAGATCAAGCAATTTATCACCTGTAACAGTATGTATGTGGTATACGCCTTGAAATGCCTGTGCGGTCTAATTTATATTGGCCGCACAAAGAGACTACTAAGGTTTAGAATAGCCGAACATATTCATGATATAAAGATAGGCTATAAAGATCACAACGTATCCCTACATTTCAAATTAAAACATAATATGGATCCCGAGGGATTAGAATTTTGGGGTATCGAACAGAGGGAGAGGGATCCATATGGTTCGCAAACTATCAAAGCGCGAAACCCAATGGATATACCTGGTAGATGTTCTTGCCCCAAAATTGCATTATTAGTGACACCTAGGTTTTCCCACATATAGCAGGCTCCCTCACTTTATTATTTTTATGTCTGGCTCTCTTTTTTAACCTACTGCACCTTACTGTATACACAATTTGATGTCTATATGGTATAAGGAATATAAATGCAAAATAGTAGTCCATTTTTGACCCCATTTATAATTTATAATTTATACATTATGGATTTGATTTTATCTGGGATACTTTTATATATATATATATATATATATATATATATATATATATATATATATATATATAGGTATATATATATATATATATATATATATATATATATATATATATATATATATATATATATATATATATATATATATAATATATATATATAATATAAAATATATATATATATATATATATTTTTTTTTAACATAGTTATTTATATTCATGGTCTTTTACACCCCATTGAATTTTTAAATAATATACTTATATAAGATATTTGTGTCCACTATTTTTCGATAATACCTTTTGATATTTATTATTTATATTATATTATCTTCTTATCCAGCCTTTATTAATTTTTATTATCTTTTTTTGAATAATGTATTATGGCCCGCAAATTTTATATATATTGTTTAAAAATATTTTAAAAATATTTTAAAAATATTTAAAAAAATATTTTTATATTAATTTGTTTTAATTAACCACTTTCAGACCGGACCAATTTGCAGCCAAAGGACCAGGCCCCTTTTTGCGATTCGGCACTGCGTCGCTTTAACTGACAATTGCGTTGTCGTGTGACGTGGCTCCCAAACAAAATTGACGGCCTTTTTTTTCCACAAATAGAGCTTTCTTTTGGTGGTATTTGATCGCCCCTGCGGTTTTTATTTTTTGCGCTATAAACAAAAATAGAGCGACAATTTTGAAAAAAATTATTATTTTTTTTTTATTATTTAATCATTATTTTTTACTTTTTGCTATAATAAATATCCCCAAAAAATATATAAAAAAACATTTTTTTCCTCAGTTTAGGCCGATACGTATTCTTCTAAATATTTTTGGTAAAAAAAAATCGCAATAAGCGATTATTAATCGGTTTGCGCAGAAGTTATAGCGTTTACAAGATAGGGGATAGTTTTATTTTTATTAATAATTTTTTTTTATTAGTAATGGCGGCGATCTGCGATTTTTTTTGTGACTGCAACATTATGACGGACACATCGGACATTTTTGACACATTTTTGGGACCATTGTCATTTATACAGCAATCAATGTTATTTAAATGCATTGATTCCTGTATAAATGACACTGGCAGTGAAGGGGTTAACCACAAGGGGGCAGTGTAAGGGTTAAGTATGCCTAGGGGTGTGTTTCTTACTGTGGGGGGGGCGTGGCTGTCAGCTAGTGAATGCTGATCTCTGCTCCAATCACAGGGAGCAGAGATCGGCGTCACTAGTTGCTAGGCAGAACGGGGTGATGCTGTTTATCTCGGCATCTCCCCGTTCAGCCTTCCCGTGAGACGATCGCGGGTGTCCCCGCGGCGATCGAGCCTGCGGGGACCGCGACCGGACTCACGGGGGTCCCGACTGGCGCGGGAGCGCGCCGCTCTCGGCGCGCTCCCGATGGCACGGACAGGCTAAAGGAGACTCTTATACATACGCCCTCCTGCCTATACGTGCCATTCTGCCGACGTATATCGTCGTGCGCCGGTCGGCAAGTGGTTAATGAGCAACATATCAATAGCCGTCATTTATATACATATTTTATATTTATATTCCTTGAATACATTTTGAGGTAGATAAATGTAATATTAAAGCAATGATGAGAGAAGTCATTATGCAAAGCATGGCGGGATAATTTAAATTTGCGGCAGCATGTATGACACCTATAGTCATAACCACTATAATCCACTTATGTGTCCGTATTTATAAAGTGCATATATGTCTGGCCCATACATGGGGGACAATAGGAACCAGACACACATAGATGCGCAACATTGTCAGCACACATAAACACTAGGGATGAGCCGAACACCCCCGTTCGGCTCGCACCAGAACCCGCGAACGGACCTAAAGTCCGTGCAAGCTTTAGAACCCTATTAGTTATAATGGATGCGAACGTTCAAAATTAAAAGTGCTAATTTTAAAGGCTAATATGCATGTTAATGTCATAAAAAGTGTTTGGGACCTGGGTCCTGCCCCAGGGGACATGTATCAATGCAATTTTTTTTTTTAAAACGGCCGTTTTTTCAGGAGCAGTGATTTTAATAATGCTTAAATTGAAACAATAAAAGTGTAATATTCCTTAAAATTTCGTACCTGGGGGGTGTCTATAGTATGCATGTAAAGGGGCGCATGTTTCCCGTGTTTAGAACTGTCTCTGCGCAAAGTGTAATTTTTGAAAGTAAAAAAGCTATTTAAAATCACTCGCGGCTAATGTTAATTGACGGCTCCCATAATACAGAGAACAGTCATTCATTGAAACTCATTCATAAAAAAAAAGTCATTGATAAAAAATAAAAAAAATAAAAAAAAAAAGCGTAGGGGTCCCCCGAAATTCAATAACCAGGCCCTTCAGGTCTGGGATGGATATTAAGGGGAACCCCAGCCAAAAAAAAATGGCGTAGGGTCCCCTCAAAATCCATACCAGACCCTCGAGGTCTGGTATGGATTTTAAGGGGAACCCTAGCCAAAAAAAATGGCATGGGGTCCCCCTCAAAATCCATACCAGACCCTTATCCGAGCACGCAACCTGGCAGGCCGCAGGAAAAGAGGGGGGGACGAGAGCGCCCCCCCCCCTCCCGCCTGAACTGTACCAGGCCACATGCCCTCAACATTGGGAGGATGCTTTGGGGGTCTAAGACCCCTAAAGCACCTTGTCCCCATGTTGATGAGGACAAGGGCCTCTTCCCCACAACCCTGGCCATTGGTTGTGGGGGTCTGCGGGCGGGGGGCTTATCGGAATCTGGAAGCCCCCTTTAACAAGGGGACCCCCAGATCCCGGTCCCCCCCTGTGTGAAATGGTAAGGGGGTACCCCTACCATTTCACCAAAAAAAGTGGCAAAAATTGTAAAAATGACAGGAGACGGTCTTTGACAATTCCTTTATTAAAATCTTCTTTCTTCTTTCTTCATCCTTCGGTTTCTTCATCTTCTCCTTCCGTCATCTTCTTCCATCTTCTTCCATCTTCTTCTTCCTCCGATCCGCTTTTTCTTGCGCTGGTCTTCTCGTCCTTCTCGTCCGGCATCTTCTTCCGTCGGTGTCGGTGTCTTCTTGGGCCGCTCTGCGCAATGGGAGGCTCCTGCTATGTGAGGCTCCGCTCCGTCTGACAGGTCTTTTAAAACGGAGGGCACCAGGTGACCCCGCCCCCCTCTGACGTCATGGGGAAAGCCAT
The DNA here is from genome assembly GCA_028564925.1 of Lithobates sylvaticus. NCBI lineage: Eukaryota > Metazoa > Chordata > Amphibia > Anura > Ranidae > Lithobates > Lithobates sylvaticus. Next base: position 265,970,240 of record CM053027.1, on the reverse strand, counting down.
CATGGAATTCCCCATGACGTCCCCGTGCGTCAGAGGGGGCGGGGTCACTAGGTGCCCTCCATTATAAAAGACCTGTCAGACGGAGCGGAGCCTCACACAGCGGGAGCCTCCCATTACGCGGAGCGGCCCAAGAAGAGACAGAGACACAGACACCGACGCCAACGGAAGAAGATGCCGGACGAGAAGGACGAGAAGACCAGCGCAAGAAGAAGCGGATCGGAGGAAGAAGAAAATGGAAGAAGAAGATGGAAGAAGATGACGGAAGGAGAAGATGAAGAAACCGAAGGATGAAGAAAGAAGAAAGAAGATTTTAATAAAGGAATTGTGAAAGACTGTCTCCTGTCATTTTTACCATTTTTGCCACTTTTTTGGTGAAATGGTAGGGGTACTTTTGTACCCCCTTACCATTTCACACAGGGGGGGGCTGGGATCTGGGGGTCCCCTTGTTAAAGGGGGCTTCCAGATTCCGATAAGCCCCCCGCCCGCAAACCCCCACAACCACCGGGCACGGTTGTGGGGAAGAGGCCCTTGTCCTCATCAACATGGGGACAAGGTGCTTTGGGGGTCTTAGACCCCCAAAGCATCCTCCCAATGTTGAGGGTATGTGGCCTGGTACGGTTCAGGCGGCCTGCCAGGTTGCGTGCTCGGATAAGGGTCTGGTATTGATTTTGAGGGGGACCCCACGCCATTTTTTTTTGGCTAGGGTTCCCCTTAAAATCCATACCAGACCTCAAGGGTCTGGTATGGATTTTGAGGGGGACCCTACGCCATTTTTTTTTTTTTTGGCTGGGGTTCCCCTTAATATCCATCCCAGACCTGAAGGGCCTGGTTATTGAATTTGGGGGGACCCCCATGCTTTTTTTTTGTTTTTTATTAATGAATGACAGTTCTCTGTGTTACAGGAGCCATCAATTCATTAGCCGCGAGTGCTTTTAACCGCTTCAGCACCGGGCCATTTTACACCCTTCCTTACCAGAGCACTTTTTGCGATTCGGCACTGCGTCGCTTTAACTGACAATTGCGCGGTCGTGCGACGTTACACCCAAACAAAATTGACGTCCTTTTTTTCCCACAAATAGAGCTTTCTTTTGGTGGTATTTGATCGCCCCTGCGGTTTTTATTTTTTGCGCTATAAACAAAAGAAGAGCGACAATTTTGAAAAAAAAAACACAATATTTTTTTACTTTTTGCTATAATAAATATCCCATTTTTTTAAAAAAAAACTATTTTTTTCCTCAGTTTAGGCCGATACGTATTCTTCTGCATATTTTTGGTAAAAAAATCGCAATAAGCGTATATTGATCGGTTTGCGCAAAAGTTATAGCGTCTACAAAATAGGGGATAGATTTATTGCATTTTTTTTTTTTTTTTTTTTACTAGTAATGCCGGCGATCTGCGATTTTTTTTTGTGACTGCGACATTGCGGCGGACACTTCGGACACTTTTGACACATTTTTGGGACCATTCATTTACACAGCGATCGTTGCTATAAAATTGCATTGATTACTGTGTAAATGTGACTGGCAGGGAAGGGGTTAACACTAGGGGCGCTGCAGGGGTTAATGTATTCCCTATATGTGTAATTCTAACTGTGGGGGGAGGGGACTCAAGGGGAGGAGACCGATCATGTGTTCCTCCGTGCTGGGATCACATGATCGGTCTCCTGCTCGCTGACAGGACGTGGAGCTGTGTGTTTACACACACAGCTCCACGGTCCCGCACGGTCCCGTTGTTTTAACGGGCAATCGCGGGTGCCGGCGGACATCGAGGCCGCCGGGCACCCGCACCGGGTCCTGAGTGACGCCGCGCGCACGCCCCCCAGGCGGCCGGGAATGGGAGGACGTCATATGACGCCCACCCAGGATGGTAGATCCACCTTGTGGGCGTCATATGACTATGGGCGGGTATTGAAGGGGTTAAATAGCTTTTTTCCTGCAAAAATGACACTTTTTTGCAGGGAAAGTTCTAAGCACAGGAAACCTGCCCCCCTTCACAGGCCACCTATAGACACCCCCCAGATGGGATACTGCAATGCTGTTCTAACAGCACGCACACACATATCCCCAGAAATAGAGCACATATTGTCAGCATCACACTGACACGCTGACACTGACTGAAACAGAATATGCGAGGCCGCCGGCGCGGCGGCCTCTTATACCAGGGGGCGTGTACTAAAGCCCCTGAGCTATAATTGGCTACAGGCATCCTGCCTGTAGCCAATTATGGCTCTCCTCGCTGCCGGCGCTGTGATTGGCCAAGCATGCGGGGTCACAGTGCATGCTTGGCCAATCATCAGCCAGCATTGCACTGCGCGGGCCGCAATGCATTGCGGGGCCGCTCGCATCACACGAATTTGATGCGAGCGGCCCCAATAGTTCTGGGCTCGCCGAGCGAGCGAACGCCCGGTGCTCGATTCGAACATGGGTTCGAATCGAACACCGGGCCCATCCCTAAAAAACACTAATACCCTCTCATGCAATGTGCAAAATGACACCTGGAGGCTAGCGATATGTATTCATTTGCATGTATATTGTTTTTTTATATATTCACTGAATGAACTGTGCTTAGATATATATTATAAATAGCCAAATGTTTATAGCCATAATCACAGGTGCTCGTGTGCTAGGAACGTCCGCAATAGACCTCTATCTACAGACAATGCGGGCGGTACTCTGGGCGTTCTATTCCCTTTGGTTAACATACGAGCTCCGTGATTGGGCGAGCGACCTGCCGCTCAATATAAATAGACCACTTCCGCCTGTTGACCTACACCCTCGTGACGAAGTCGGAAGTGATGAAACACGTCAGGGCGTAGGTCAACCGGAAGTGACGTAAGACGTGTGCGGTCCAAGCTTGCGCTCCACAGGCCGAAACAGGAAGAACGCCGCTGCTGTACACAGCAGAACTGATTCCAGTACATTTCCGGCGAGGAGAAAGCTCAGGCACAGTACACCATTTTACATTTCCCCTTAATTGTTTTTACTATGGTACGCTTAACTTACTGAGGGAGTTTTTGTTTGGGGAAGAATCTTTAATAAATTTGTATTATACAGTATCACACTATGTGGCCCAATTAGTTTTTTCCATATGTTATGATCGAGACTCGCGCACTGGGAGAACTGTTATGGTGATATTGGAGGAGAAAGTGGAGATACTGATGACTACAGGCTTGTAATTTTAGTGTATCTGGTGAGTGTACCCCCAAAAGGGGACGACCATCACATGTGGTGAAGTCTTTGGTGGATGGCTCAGATTGGACTACACAGCAACTACATAGAACTGTTTCACATATCTTTTTACTTTTTTACTGTGGGAGAACTACTTATTTATTTATTTATTTATTTTGGACATGGACTGGGACTGTTGGAGAATTAATTATTTATTTATTTATTCACATCGGACACGGATGTTCAAACAATAGCGCTGCTACAATATTTGAGAAAGACGCTTCATGCACATTTTTTTCACTTATGGTAATTTTTTAGATCAAATGGTACCCAACAAGGTTGTTCCCTGCCCCCCTTGCTATATGTGATAGTAATGGAACATCTTACTACAGCTACATGCAATAATAGTGATATTCAAGGTATTAAGGTCAAAAGAAAAGAATATAAAATATCAGTATATGCAAACAATTTATTGCTATATATATCACCAATCCACTAACGAGTTTATCTAATCTTATACATGAATGTAAAAGGTTTGGAGAGGTAAGCAATTTTAAAGTTAATTATGATAAGTCTGATATGCTAAATCTATCATTACCAAGAAAAATTCAGGAACTCCTTCAAAAGAACTTTTTCTTTAAATGGCAAGAAATAGCAATTAAATACTATAGGGATATATATCCCAAGAGATATGGCTAAATTCCAGGAGTTAAACTACTTGCCATTGATCCAAAAAGTTATGAAATCACTTCAAGGATATGATAAAGTGTCTATTCATGGATAGGAAAATTAATGTAGTGAAAATGGATATATTACCAAAAGGACTATACGTATTTCAGGCAATACCTATGATTCCCTCAATTAATTTAATGACACAACGTCGTCGACGTAAAGCCATAGGAAGGAATTTGGGCTCAAAAATCATTACGGATAAAAAGAGAAATCCTAATTAGACCAAAAGTGAATGGAGGTCTCGCCCTTCCGGACTTTAAAACATACTCACGTGCAGTGTCTATAATTAGGATTATTGATTGGTTTCACAATGCGAAATACAAACAGTGGGTAACCCTTGAAGAATATATTTTTTCTTTACAGCTGAAATCACTCCCATGGATTAAACCCAGTTTCGACCTGGGAAAAAATAACTAACAATTTTTGTGACATCAATATTAAAGATATGGGATACAGTGATAAAAAGGAAATGCCTCTCTACACTGGATGGGCCTATGACCCCATTATTTTTTAACCCCGAATTCCCACCAGCACTAGAAGCTACACACTTTATTAAATGGAATATGTCAGAGAATACAAGGATAGTGCAGACCTTAGTGGATGGTAAGATTCCTCGACTAGCTGAATTAGGGTATGAACAAAGACAAAAATGTATGCAATACTATCAATTATATACATATATTAGAACAAGTTTTTAAATGATGATTAATAGACCATTAACTAATTTTGAGCAAATTTGAGTACAAGAACAGAAACCGATTCATCATTTATCAGTTATATATAAGCCTCTACTTCCTTCTGGGTCTTTGGGGGAAATAACATATATGAAAAAATGGGAAACCGAAATAGAGAGGCCAATATTATTGCTAGAGTGGAAGAAAGCATTTCAGGTAATACACAAATTATCGGTAGTGACTAAACATAAGGAAGGAAACTATAAAATTATGATGAGATGGTATTGGAGCCCTGTTTATGTACATACAATAAATGGAGATAACTCGGGAACATGTTAGAGATGTCTTAAAGAAAAAGGTACAATGATACATATATGGTATGGGTGTCCATTGGTGAAGGATTTCTGGCTTAAAATATTCAATATATATCAGCTGGTATCAGGAACTGAGGTACCACCAAGTATTGGTATCTCAATATCATCAATTATTCCTGGATCAGTGAAAGCTATTGGGGCGGATATCCTTTGCCACATGATCACTAGACATGTGCAATTCGTTTCGTTTTTTTTCGTTTTTTTTCGTTATTTTCATTTGTTCGTTTTCGTACGAATGAACGAATCATTCGAATCGTACGAATCCGAATAACGAATCGTAGCGAATCGTTCGAATCGTACGAATCCGATTAACGAATCATTCGAATCGAACAATCCGAAAAACAACGAAAATCCGAAAAAAAAATAATTAGAAACAACGAATGTACTAATGAAGAAAATCCGAAAAATGAAAACGAACGAAAAAAATCGTACATTCGTAATTTTTTTTTTGTTGAATTGGTAATTTTCCGTTTCCCTTACAATGGTGCTGCTAAACGTGCTTCGAATGGATTGAACAAAAAAATTCGTACATTCGTAACTTTTTTTTCCGATTCGTAACTTTTTTTCGATTCGTAACTTTTTTTTTTCGATTCGTAATTTTTTTTCGATTTGTAATTTTTCCGTGTCTCTATTGAACCAAAAAATTTGTACATTAGTAACTTTTTTTTCGATTCGTAACTTTGTTTTTTTCGATTCGTAACTTTTTTTTCAATTCATAACTTTTTTTTTTTTCGATTTGTCATTTTCCGTGTCTCTATTGAACCCAAAAATTTGTAACTTTTTTTTTTCGATTCGTACCTTTTTTTTTTCGATTCGTAACTTTTTTTTCAATTCGTAACTTTTTTTTATTTTTTTTTCGATTTGTAATTTTCCGTGTCTCTATTGAACAAAAAAATTCGTACATTCGTAACTTTTTTTTCTATTCGCAACTTTTTTTTTTCTATTCGTAACTTTTTTTTTCGATTCGTAAATTATTAAAATGTAATAATAGCATACACATTACATCAAATTATGAATTATGCTCCGATTACGAATCTACGAATGTTACGAATGTTAAGAATAAATACGAATGCGTCCGAAAATTAAACTAACGAAAAAACGAATCAACGGAAAAATAACTCTTACGAATGTACGAATCATTACGAATCCGAACAACGATGACTTACGAATGTACGAATCGTTACGAAATACGAACACCGACAACTTACGAATGTACGAATCGTTACGAATCGACGGAAACGAAAAGAAAAAAAAACAATTTTTTTTCGGAAACGAAACGAAAATAAACAAATTTTTTTGTTGTGCACATGTCTAATGATCACAGCCGCTAGAACAAGAATAGCTCAAAATTGGAGAAAAGCAAAAAGTCCTACAAAAATAGAATGGGTCTGTGAGATGAATGAAATGCAATCAATGGAGCAAATGAGTAATTTTGAGGAGAGTTTAAACAATTTAAATCAAAAAGCATGGCAACAATGGGAAACATGTCCCAAATCAGATGATATTTATAGATGGGACCGTATCATCCCTTTCCCCCCTCCCCCATTTTTTTTGTCTTCTTCTTCCTGTAGGATCTTGTGTTAGTGTTGGTGTAATGTGTATGTGTACGAAATGGGGTAAGAATGAGAGGAAATATGGGTAAAATTATATTTAAGATAGAAATGGAATTGGAAAGTAAAAAGTAGCATGAGATATGAATAATCTCAAATTAGATATATAGAGTGTTATCCAATTTTAAATATGCACATAATATACATGTATGTATCTGTATAAATGTTTTAAAATTAATAAAAATAGATTGAATACAATTACATCATGGCTTCTGTCACAATTGTATATACTGTATTATTATTGTTTTTTTGTTTGCTATTTTATCCCACAAAAGTGGAGTTACTCTTTCAGAAAGCTTTTTATGGAAGTGTAAATAAGAGATAAAACAATTGGGGTTATTTACGAAAGGCAAATACACTTTGCACTACAAGTGCAAACTACAAGTGCAAAGTACACTTGAAATTGCACTGAAAGTGCACTTGGAAGTGCAGTTGCTGTAAATCTGAGGGGTAGATCTGAAATGAGGGGAAGCTCTGCTGATTTCATCATCCAATCATGTGCAAGCTAAAATGCTGTTTTTTTTATTTCCCTGCATGTCCCCCTCTGATCTACAGAGACTACACTTCCAAGTGCACTTCAGTGCAATTTCAAGTGCACTTTGCACTTGTAGTTTGCACTTGTAGTGCAAAGTGGATTTTCCTTTCGTAAATAACCCCCAATGTGTCAAACTTTGTAATGAGATTAAGGTTTTCTATGTGTAGGATAGGAGTGTGGAAGGTATGATGGTGGGCAGTATCTACAGAAAATAAGTGCCAGAGGTTATGACAGTGGGTAATATGTGCAAGGCTTTTTGAGGATTTCTTTGACAAGTTCATAGGGCAAATATCACCAGAAGAGAAATGTGGAGGGTAGTGATCGTTAAAAGTGTATGCAGGAGAAGTGTGCTGGAAATTCTTAAGTGTTATCTGGAAATGAAAATTCTATAGATTTAACTTGTAACTTATTTTCCTGACAGACTCCATGGCAGCCTAAGTGTGGGTTAACCCTGCCTCCTCTCCAATGCTATAGGACCCCCTACCCTATAAAATTGAGCTCACCTGTATAGACTGTGTTCCTTTTTTGTCCTCCTCCAATGGACCTACATCACGGTTGTTCCTGTTGGCGTCCAGTCACAATTTTCCAGGATTAAAACATACCATTCATGCGGTGCAGCTTAGAGCCCAGTTAAGAGAGGGCGAATTGCTTTTCATGGCACTAGGATACCCCAGTGATCGAGGGGTGGTTGTCTCAGTATGCCTGCAGGTGGACGCATCAACGGCTGGCAAGGTCTGCAATTTTCATATTTTCCTTTTCCCTCCATGGCAGCCGTCTCTTTGTTGTAATTGTTCCTTATTACCTGTATGCCTCTATGGTATGCCATGGTGATCCCCGGTATTCCCCGGTATCCCCCGGTATCCCCCGGTACTCCCCGGTACTTCCTTTTCCCCTCACGGCGCCTGGAACGCTTCTGGGTTCCAGGCCGCCGCGGTGCTTCCGGGTCGCGGCCGCTGCCGTCGTTCTGCGCATGCGCGAGGCCTCCGCAAAAGCGAGGCTTGGCTCGCGCATGCGCGGAAGGTCGGATGGTCCGGCGGTCGCGCAGGCGCCGTTCGGCTGTCCCCCACGGTGCAGGCGCGAGGTGGGGGCGGTGACGTCACTCGGGCGGGGCATCCGAAGGTCTGCCGTCTCCTGTCGGTATGGAAATTTCTGCAGACAGAGAGAGGCAGCTTTCCCCCGCCTGGTCTGCAGTTGGCCAATGGATTTGTCTCCCCTTAAAGGGGAAAGTTATATATAAAAAAAATATATATATATATAATAAATAAATAATTAAATACAAAAAAAAAAAAAAAAATTCAATAAAAAAATAATAAAAATAAAAAAAAAATAATATATATATAATATATATTTTTTTTTTGAGAATTAGATATGTATATCCACATATATTTGATATGATATTACCGTTCAACAGGAATGTTGACATTACTACCTTTTTAATAAATATATCTGATAATATATTTGATAATTAGATAATCGTTTTGGTTGGCTAGGTACATGAAATTTTTACGGGTCATCTGCAGACCGTCTGTGTTTATGTTGACGTTCTGTCCAGAGGTTACGGACAGGTCACTGCTTTCATACGGCCAGCCCTCACGCACAAGGTACGTGCAGGCGAGGGGAGGGGTTAAGGTTTGCAGTCTCAAAGGTTTGAGATTGCGCTTGATCATTCCCCCCCCCCATCTTTTTCAGCCCTTCCAGATCGGACCTGCAAGTCGTGGTCCAGGATGAATAGAGACCTTGCAAGGCCACAACATCTACAAGAGGAGATGGTGCCATTCCTCCTCCGACTAGAGGAGATGGTGCCATTCCTCCTCCGACTAGAGGAGATGGTGCCATTCCTCCTCCGACTAGAGGAGATGGTGCCATTCCTCCTCCGACTAGAGGAGATGTTGCCATTCCTCCTCCGACTAGAGGAGACGTTGCCATTCCTCCTCCGACTAGAGGAGACGTTGCCATTCCTCCTCCGACTAGAGGAGACGTTGCCATTCCTTCTCCGACTAGAGGAGACGTTGCCATTCCTCCTCCGACTAGAGGAGACGTTGCCATTCCTCCTCCAAACTAGAGGAGACGTTGCCATTCCTCCTCCAAACTAGAGGAGACGTTGCCATTCCTCCTCCAAACTAGAGGAGACGTTGCCATTCCTCCTCCAAAGTAGAGGAGATGTTGCCATTCCTCCTCCAAAGTAGAGGAGACATTGCCATTCCTCCTCCAAAGTAGAGGAGACGTTGCCATTCCTCCTCCAAAGTAGAGGAGACGTTGCCATTCCTCCTCCAAACTAGAAGAGACGTTGCCATTCCTCCTCCAAACTAGAGGAGACGTTGCCATTCCTCCGCCAAATTAGAGGAGATGTTGCCATTCCTCCTCCAACAAGGAGAGGTTCCATTCCTCCTTTAAACAGAGGAGAGGTTCCCATTCCTCCTCCAACAAGGAGATGTTTCATTCCTCCTTTAGACAGAGGAGAGGTTCCCATTCCTCCTCCAACAAGGAGATGTTTCATTCCTCCTTTAGACAGAGGAGACGTTCCCATTCCCCCTTAAGCAGAGGAGACAATACCATTCCTCCTCCAATAAGGAGATGTTGCATTCCTCCTCCATCTAGAGGAGACATTGCCATTCCTCCTCCATCTAGAGGAGACGTTGCCATTCCTCCTCCATCAAGAGGAGACGTTGCCATTCCTCCTCCATCAAGAGGAGACGTTGCCATTCCTCCTCCATCAAGAGGAGACGTTGCCATTCCTCCTCCATCTAGAGGAGACGTTGCCATTCCTCCTCCATCTAGAGGAGACGTTGCCATTCCTCCTCCATCTAGAGGAGACGTTGCCATTCCTCCTCTAGTCGTCGCACCCACCGCCATGACAGCTGTTCGGATTACAGAGCCTGCTGGAGATGTGAGATATGAGTCCAGGAGGGCAAGTCCTTATGTGACCAGTGTTACGCCTGGGCGGTTGGGTTTAAAATAAAAATAAAGAAAATATAAAGTAAAAGGAGACGGTTAACAAGGATGTGGAGTCTCTCGCGGAATATGTGATGCAGCAATTCCTAAGGAGTTGGGGTACATCTCACACATGGAGCCACTTCTATATCTACCTGGCTCCTTGGCTGACGTGGCCCAAAGGTTTCGGGTCCTTCCCAGCCCTATGCAACATCTCCAGATTCCTAGGTCAGCAAGTTGGAAGGTGACAAATATGTCGAAAGGCTTGACGTCTCTCTAGTTTCTCCATGAGTCAAAGCGGTCATGGAAGCCCCTAACAGGGTAGACCATTCCACCCCCCGGCTATGCAAAGTAGTTATTTAGGCATCTGGGGAAAAGAAAACTACTTTTTTCTCTTTTTTGGCTCCTTGTGGATTTAAAGGATGAGGAGTGGAGCAAGATAGACAAGAAAAACTTCTATGTCAAGCAAAAACCTCCAGGCAGAAGAAGTGAAGCGTCTGGGTAACCTTCCCCTCATTGATGCAGCTTTGTCGCATTTGGCAAAACAGGTTGTTCTGTCTTTAGAAGATGCTGTGTCCTGGTCAGGCTTGAGAGAAAACGATTCAAGACCTCAAGAAAAACGCATGTGTTTGCCGAGATGGCTTGTAAACCTGCTCTGGCTTTAGCAGCTATGATTAGGGCTATGGAAACCTGGACAGAGAACATAGTCTTGTACTCAGAGGAATTTCGGAAGAGTTCTACAAAAAGTTCAGCAGTTAAGGAGCTGGGGCTGGTGTCAATCCGATCCTCGTATTGGCTTGGAATAAAGGGTCCTCAGTCGAGGTGCAACGAAGTTCAGGTGGCGGAGGAGTTGCTCAAATACCTCCTTTTTAATCTACAGTTCTTTGTAGAGTTCCTCTGGCCATAATGGACCTCATCAGAACGAGAAGGGGGCATCTTTACCGGTGTTTAAACATCCTCTTGTTGATGTCCCAAGACGAAGTCCAGCTGTTGGTTCACAGGGAACAGGTATTCTACACCTTCACCAACTTTGGTCTCTATTCTCTTCACGGCTGGAGGGCCTCATAGTGCCTAAAACTACCAGCTCAACGGTCTCTGCGGTCAAGTGGTCCCTGCAGAAGTTATACCCTGTCCAGTCAGGTTCTTTGCAGCAATGGATATCAAGGGGCAACAGTCAATCTACTCGCATATCATTTACGAGGAGGAGCAGCCTCCTTCTGGTGGTAATTCAGGTGTTCCTTATCCCCATGCTCAGCTCAATTCTGAGAACTACTTCAAGGTTCCATAAGAACCGGGAGATCGTCCTTCCTACATTTAGGTCTGGGAGTCCACTAGAAAAGTTCTTTCTCTGTACATAGACGGATTTCAGAAGGTATACCTGCAAGCTACTTCAAGCTTCAACTAGAACAACTGCGGCCTGGATCATTCAGTTCATCCATCAGCCTTTTTAGTTTTAGAACTAGAACTCTGGAAGCATTGAAGGCATGTTCTGACAGGGATATAGCGGTTTCATGGGTAGCAGCCCAGTACGCAGCTCCAGACGTGATCTGCAGAACGGCCTTATGGGCCTCTATTAGAATTTTATCGTCAAGTTACTATATTGAGCCTGCTTCACTATCTTCCGTGAACTTTGGTTATAAATCCTGTCGGTTGACGGGTTAAGTTAAAATTTATTGCTGTTCAGCATACCCACCCGTGTGGATTGGCTAGTTATTTCCCACACGTAGGCTGCCATGGAGTCTGTCAGGAAAAGGAAAATTTATTATCAAATACTTACCGTAATTTTCCTTTCCTGATGGACTCCATGGCAGACTGAGTTCCCACCCATCAGTTATTGAGTAGGCTAGTTACGGAACACAGTCTATACAGATGAGCTCAATTTTATAGGGTAGGGGTCCTATAGCATTGGAGAGGAGGCGGGGTTAACCCACACGTAGGCTGCCATGGAGTCCATCAGGAAAGGAAAATTACGGTAAGTATTTGATAATAAATTTTCCTTTTTGAATAGTGTCTAGCAATTTCACTGGCTTAGTATTTACCTAGTACTGCAAATTTGCATTAAAAACATAGTTTAGTTTATAGGGAACAGAAACATTTTGAGTACCAATTTTATGTTATTATTGTAAAGCTCACTTAAATACAATATTTGATATGATTTTCACACTTTTGTTTAAATGTTTTTTATTGAAAATTTTAACAGGATACAGTTATATTTCCATGTACAATCTGTATCAAACATCATAGTATTGCTTTATATCATAACTTATTAACAATCACTATGGATTAAACATTTTTGGAATCCGCTGTTGGAGCAATTATCAGTGGCTTAATTTGTATATAAATTATACCCGTATTGTGCGTTTGTGGCGGGCGGCGATCCTCCAGACACCCCTTTTGGGAACACACTGCACCCAGGGACCCCCGTCCCCCTACCCTGAGAAATTTAGAAGTCTCAAACTATGAGATGTACACTTCTGTGTAGCCATAATTGTTATTACATATGTTCCTTGCTTCCACTCGGAAGGTATGGAGCCTATCGTTAACTCATATGTAGAGATCCAACAGCTAGATTAAAGAGTAACACATAATGTAAAGAAAAAAAGAAAAGGAAAGAAAACAATAAAACAGGAGTAGAACCTTCAGGGCATCGAGGACTGTTGGTTAAACAGGCCCCCGCTGCCCTGTATAAAACGTGTTCCAGGATGACCAGTTTGTCATAAACAATGCAGTTTTGCCTTCTCTGCTAGCGATGATTCGTTTGTACGCAGCTATCATGTTCACTTTAGTTGACACTTCTGCTACATTTGGGATTTCATTTGATTTCCATTTGTGAACTATGGCTGATCTAGCTGCTAATAATATGTGAGAGATTATGGACCTTTTTGAGCAAGGATAATCAGATACGTGTAATCCTAGAATAGCCAATTCTAAACTAGGAGTAACCTGTTGTGAGGTTACTTTCAAGATCAGTTGAAATACTTTAGACCAAAACAGATTGAGTTATGGGCAAGCCCAAACTACATGTGCTAGTGTACCTACATGACCGCACCCCTCCATCATAGGTTGGAGTTATCCTTTGAGAATTTTGCTACAACGTAAGGAGTGAAGTACCATCTCAACATTAACTTTTGTTCTTCGTAGTTAGCACATCTGGAGTATTTATAGTTACACTTGATAGCATTCACCCATTTGGCTTCTGAGAAGACTTTTCTTAGTTCAGCTTCCCATTTTAGTAATGGTGTGTACTTTTGGAAGACATCTTTGTCATGTAGTGAATTGTATATAGTTGTAATTCCCTTGGCCTTGGTGTTGCAGGACCAGAGGAATTTCCATATTTTTTCAATAATGGGAATGTGTGTCATTTTTATACTGTTATACAAAGATACTATCTGGGTGTACGTGAAATACTCCATTTGTGGTATGTTAAATTTTTGCCTAACATCCTTGAATGGCATTACTTTATCACCTGTCATGATGTCTGCTATGTTAGTAATCTTGTGTTCTCGCCATTTCTTCACTGTCATGTTAGGAATTAACCATGGAATAGATTCCAAGGGTATGGGGATTCTGACTATTGGATAATGCATACTTCCCTCTGATTTAATTTCTGTCCATGCTCTACCAGCTGCTTGGATCGTGGGGTGGTCTTTAAGCTGACTGGTTGTGGGGATAACTGATGCTATCAAGTATGATAATGGCAAAGGGGGTTTAAATCTGGCCAGTTCTAATTGACACCATGGTTTCACAACTGGTTCTGAGTACCAGTGTTTGGTCTGGTCTATGATTACTGCTGTGTGGTAATCCTTCAAGATTGGTAAGCCCATACCTCCTGCTTTCCTGTGTTTAGTTTGTATGAGGGGAGAGCACCGCGCCCTACTGCCCCCCCCCCCCCCCACACAAATCTTGACAGTTGTTTTTGCAGTGCAGTAAAGAAGGAATTTGGAGGTTGGATTGGCAAAGTTCTAAATATGTACAGTACTTTGGGCATTACCAACATTTTGTAATCTGCGAGTCGCCCAGACCAGGAGAGATAGTGTTTTTGGATTTTCATGAGGTCTTTCTGGCATTTTTCAATTAGAGGAAGATAATTGTCTTGGTATAGATTTGAGATAGGGTAAGAGAGCTGAACTCCTAGATAAGTGATGGATTTTGTAGTCCAAGGGAACGGGAGAGTAGATCTCAGTTGGTTTTCTATGTTTTTCGGTAACGCTATGCCTAGTATGTAAGATTTGGTTTCATTAACCTTATAATAGGATATTCTACCAAACATATGGAGAATATCATGGGCTGCAGGAAGCGAAGTAGCTGGTTTGGAGAGTGACAAAATCACATCGTCCGCGAACAATTAAATTTTGTGTTGATAAACTTGGGATGCTATGCCATGTATTTCGTGATCCAACCTAATTTTCTCTGCTAAGGGTTCCATTATCAGCGCAAAAATTAATAGAGACATAGGGCAGCCTTGCCTTGTACTGTTCGTAATGTGAAATTGTTTAGAGAACATGCCCTCCGTATATACATAAGCAGATGGGGAAGAGTAAAGAGCTAATATTGCGTTTCGTATTGGGCCGAGAAAGCCAAATTTTCTCCAACACACCATCAAGATATCCCTAATGGACCTGATCAAAAGCCTTCTGTGCATCCAACATAAGTAGCAGAGAAGGCTCTCTGCTCTTTTCGGCAAAATTGGTTAAGCCCCATACACACGGTCGGACTTTTTCATGGATTCTGTCCGATCGGACAATGTTGTTGAAAAATCAGACCGTGTGTATGCACCATCGGACAGTGTACGTCGGTTTGTCCGACGGACAAAGTCTTATCTCCTGCTGGAAAGATTTGCCGTCAACACGGTCCGATCACACCAAATCCGATCGTGTGTACGGTTGTCCGACGGACAAAGTGCTACGCATGCTCAGAAGAAATTCTGTGACAGAAGCGCTCGGTCAGGTAAAACTACCTTTCCTAATCGACACAGCACATTCGTCACGCTGCAATGTTAAAATGTCTTTAATGCAGCGCATTCTCTTTTTCTTTACAATGCAACAAGAATGACATGTTTTAGCTGCTCCTATTCACCCGCACTTCTCACAAACTTACTTCTTTATTACTTTTCAGTATTTATACACTACATGTTTATTTTTACTCAGATCGTAAAAGAATCTTGGTTATATTTTTAGCATCAGTTGTCTTTTTTTTTTTTTTTTTTTTTGGGAAAACATATTTGAAGGAGATTTTTTTTTTTTTTTTTTTTTTTTTTGGAGGGGGGTTGTGTGTCTCAACTTAGCAAAACCACATTATTAACATTTGTATTTCTTGCTTAAATTTACTAGTAGTTTGTTGGTTGTTGGTGCCCCTTGTTAATTCTACTTTAGGATTAGTGAAATGTACCTGCCTACTCCAAGAAAAACTGTCATTGTAGAAAAGTAAAACACAATAGTCAATGATTATTTCAAATCAAAAAAACCTTTATTTAGGTCTCAGCAACAAACCAAAGAGGAACGCAGCCATGGTGAAACTTGGGGAATTTGCAAAGCCTTGGACACCCATGGCAACCATCATTTTTCACGCTTAAAAAATTGGGGGCCTGAAGAGTACCTATCTAAATAATAAGGGAGCGCAATCTGGTCCTGAAGTCCAAAACATCCGGAACTGCAGCAGATGCCATCTAGGTCCCCAGGCTCTGGTCCAACGAGAGGCTCCATCTTCTCTCAGACCAGACTGAATCAAGGTCATCACTCTCTTGTCTTCCTTGTACGCTTCCTTCCACGCCGTGGTGCTGGTGCTGGTGGGGTGGCAGAAGGAGGAGGAGGAGGCGGAGCAAGGTCACTCTCGCAAACATGTGTGAGTGGGGTCATCTCCCCAGCCATCCCCTCATTTAGTATTTTGAGGATGACATCCTCACACATGCTGCGTTGCCCCGCCTCCATACCCGTCATTTTACTGCCAACCAAGGAGGCAAAGGCCTCCTCGTAGGTGGGTGTGGCATATAGGGAGGCTGAGGCATCTCGTATCAGCTGGAGCGCTGACTCTCCCACCTCCCCCATGCTTTTCGCCCTTCTGTAGGGAAGGCGGAGGGGAGGGACTTGGGACCTGCCACCTTCCACAGCCACCTCCTGGCTGAGGTCTTCCTGTGTCTGAAAAAGGGACATAGTTTCAGTTATTTGTTCATCAAACACACACAATTCTCATCTAGTGACTGTTGCAAAATGTTTACAAATAGAAAACCATACAATTCTCAGCCCTGCAGTTTAGAGTCTTCCCAAAAATGTCTCCAACACCACTGTCTGTTGATATGTCAATCACGTTAGGAACTAAGCAATTGGGGATCCTGAATTAACTGAACATCATTCCTTATTCCCCAAAATGGTTACAAAACTACTATACCTGGAACAAGCTGGGCACCTGCACATATTCCAGACTGGAAGGCCCAGGTTGGTCCTCGGAAGCCTCATCAGGGGTGGCGTGCGTGGAAGGACGCGTGCAAGGAAGAGTCGAGAGTGACTTCCTGACAGTAGTCTGGTCTTTGAGAAAGTGGAGCCTCTCATAGTACCAGAGCGTGGGGACATGGACATCAGCTGCTGCAGCTCCAGATGCTAGGGACTTCCGGACCTTATTGCGCTCCCGGAAATAGGTACTCTTCATGTTGTTAATCTTCACTTTTAAGTTTGCCACGGTTGCCATGGGCAGGGTTGGCTTTACAAATGCCACAAGTTTCAGCATGGCTGCGTACCTCTTTGGTCTGTTGCTGTAGTCACGGTGCTTTGGTAGCCATAAAAGGGGAAATTCCCTGTATTTATCAATGAAGAGGGGGAGAAAACTCACGTCGTAGAAGGCCTCCATCACCTCTGCAAGACACAACACCACACAGAAC
The DNA here is from genome assembly GCA_028564925.1 of Lithobates sylvaticus. NCBI lineage: Eukaryota > Metazoa > Chordata > Amphibia > Anura > Ranidae > Lithobates > Lithobates sylvaticus. The sequence goes on along the minus strand of CM053027.1, from coordinate 265,953,346 downwards.
AATATAAATAATGTCAGCCTAAACTCTCCTAATCTTCTCCATAAAGAAGCCTCAAGTTCTAATCAGTCTAGGCTAGTTATGTACCAACGTCAAATTGTACCTTCGTTTCTAGCGATCGTCTCGTGCGTGAGCTTTCTCTCCCCTCGTCTCCCAGATCGTGGCTACGACACAGGCGTGTGACGTTTTATATACAGTGCGCATGCGTCAAACTCCGCCCGCCCCTGACGATCTTTCTCGTCTATTCCCCACCCCTTCTCTTTACGGCGCAGTGGGGAGAGCACATGGCGGGGACACAGCAGGTGCGCCACAAATATCCCACCAACGAGGAGGACGAGGAAAGTCCGGAGGCAGAAACGTCCCGATCCCGGAGCCTGAAATTCAAGGCCTCCAATATGTCATTTGGAGAAATGTTGGAGATGGTGGACATATTAAAGAGGAGCGACTATGATGGGAAGTATGGGCCTTACCTCAACCCCAATGTCCGCAAGGCCAAGATCATGTCTAAAGTTGTGAGGAGGCTGTACAATAATTTTGGGGTACAACGATCCAAGGAGCAACTGAGGAAACGCTGGTCAGACCTGAAACTGAGGGAGGCCGATCAGTACAGAAAGATCAAGCGAATTCTTCAAAAAAGTAAGTAGTTGTGTTTTGTGTTTTATTTCTTGCTTGCATACTGCTCCATGTGGTTTGATTTTTACAAAGTTGTACATTCCAAAATGGCCACTTTCATGTTCGTCTGTGCATTCGATCGTACTCAGCCTCGATCTTTCTGCCACTGTCATGGTCGTGTGTGTGTCCATTCGATCGTACGCAACGATCGGCCACTTATAATACGATGTTTGGTGTTTTTTTTGTGGAAAGGAAGTTTGTTCTCACTCGAAATGTCATCAAGAATGTAAAGCCAATTTATTCAATGTAAAGGAGAGGTCACCCAGTAGCTGGTTACCCATCTGGACTCTAGAGCACTATTGCTGGGACACCCAAACCACCTTTTTATTAGGCTTTTCCACACATGTGCTCCAGTGGATACTAGAGGGGGGTCTCCATCACACAAACTTCTACCAAAAAGCTAGTCAGTTTAGCACCTTTACAAAGTGACTACATTCATGTAGTTGGCATTTGTAACTGGCCAAACAAAAATTGTGTCCGTCACTTTCAAGCAATGTTTGTCATTTCCTATTTCTGCCCTCAATAGATTGTGTTGCTAAATCTTCCTTTTGTACATTCTCATAGGGGAGCGAAAACTTGGCCCGTCTGAGGAAACCCCAAAACCAACACCTCCCAAAAAAGGTGAAACAGCAGAAGCAGAGGAGGAGGAGGAGGAAGGAGAGATCATCGAACTTGGAGAAATTGTCACCACAACAGGTGAGTGTGGGAGAACACAGCTACTGGTAAGCTAATCAATGTATGCCTGCCTCATTTCCAACACCCGATTTTTTTTTGTTTGTGGTTTTTAGGTGACGTGGATGTTGTGGAAGAAAAATCGCACTTTACCACAGAGAGTGCCCACGTACTCATCGGGGAGATAATGGTCTGCAATAGAGATCTCGATTACATAAAGCAAAACATCAATGATGTTCAACAAAAATTGAAGAACATCATTGATGTTTTAGGAAAAATATGAAAACGCACCAAGTAATTAACACACATTTGTGCCAGCTTATGAACACATTTGCAACTTAAGAACTGTGTGAAATTTGGAACATGCACACATTGTGTCCACATGTGCTAGCTCCCATCATGGTGGATGAATGCCATCGTTTTTTTGGGGGTGCAACCACTTTACGAACTACGAAAGTGGTTGTGGTGAAGGGGTTGCACCCCCAAAAAACGTCCATTCATCCCCATGATGGAAAATGGCACTTTTGAAGCTTCTAGGCATGTGTTTTACCATCTAATGACCATTTTCAGACCCAAATTGTGTGCATGTTCTAAATTTCCACTTTCCAGGGGTGACCCCCCCATGTGATGAAGGCAAGATCAAACACACTTTGAACATATAGTCATGTCTGATCTTGTCTTCACTTTACAAAGTTGAACTTTCCAAGTTCATAGGTTCTGTTTTGCTCCATGCCTGGTTTTACCAATTGCGGAATGTTTCTAAACAATGCTGTAAATAACCAAGATGTTGTCAGTTTGGGCGTGAAGATTGTAAACGCACTTGTGAATGTTTTCCAAGTAAACTTTTTTATTTTTCTAAATGTGTGGCTTCCTTATTTCAAAAACGCAATGCATTATGTATGTCAAATGGAAAGGATATGGGGGCCAATTGGTGTTATTTACTAAAGGCAAGTCCACTTTGCACTGCAAGTTTCTTTTCCAGGGCACTTTTTCACTGCACTTGTAGAGCATAGTGGATTTGACTTATGTAAATGACACCCACAGTGCTTTGTACGAAAACACGGAGCACAGCATTTTTGAGAATACACACATGTCTGACCTGGTGATGAAAATGAATATTTTGGGTGTCAGTTAGGCAGTACAAACCTTATCTAGACCAAAGATTAGGTATCAAACACACAACATGAGACTAATCTTTTTGGGAAGAAGAGACTGTTACCTCCTTTTGCCCAGAAAGTGCATTCCCACTGTCGAAGGCAAAGTGAAAAAATTTCAAGGTAAAATAAGCAAAAAAGAATACTGAAATCACAAGAAATCATAGGTTGGTTGAAATATCAGATTTATTAAAAAATGCCTCTCACACATCGTCAGGCAGAGCAATGGCCCCCCTACCCACAAAGTACTCCATATATTGCTCGCGGACCGCGCGGGCATTTAGAGGGGGCAAGCCTGGACGTGCCACTTGAAGGGCTGTGAGGTCCGCATTTGGAGGGCCCTCCACATCTGGGCCAACGGGCACCACATAGTTCCTGTTATGTCTTTTGAGGAAGTTGTGCAATATGCAACAGGCAAGAACTATGTGGTTCAGTTTGTATTCCGCCAAGTTAATTGCCGTCAAGAACAGGCGGAAGCGGCTGGCCAGGATGCCAAAAGTGTTCTCCACCACTCTTCTGGCTCTGGACAGCCTGTAGTTGAAGACCCTCTGTTCTGGGGTGAGGGTCCTCATCGGGAACGGCCTCATCACATGGGGAGTCAACGCAAACGCTTCATCTGCGACAAAGACGAAGGGGAGTCCTTCAGCATTCTCCTCTGGAGGTGGCAAGCACAGACTGCCACTTTGGAAACGCCAGTAGAACTCCGTGTGCGTAATGGCACCACCATCCGAGATCCGGCCGTTCATCCCCACGTCCACATACATAAATTCATATGTTGCCGACACCACCGCCAACATCACTACACTATTAAACCCTTTATAATTATAATAGTGGGACCCCGAGTTGGGCGGTGGGACGATGCGGACGTGTTTCCCATCAATTGCCCCTCCGCAGTTAGGAAAGTCCCAACGGCTGGCAAAGTGGGAGGCCACAGTCTGCCATTCCTGTGGCGTTGAAGGGAACTGTGGAGTGAAACAAGAAAAAAAAAAAAAATTAGTCACTTTGCACATAAACATTGCAAGCAGATTAGACAATCAACATCTTGGAACAAGAGCATTGTATAAAATTGGAGGCTGGAAAGTATTTGCACAGAAAAGTAGAGGCTCCCCTTCACAGATTACTCACCCCCCATCAATCCCCCCACTTCTGATGGGCCTTTGACAATAACTAGGGTTTTGGGGGGGGGGGGGGGGGGTTGGGACAGGTAACCCTCTGCACTTCATTGATTGGCAAATGGCTCAATAATGTGTGCTAGTTTGGCCAGACCCTCTGTACTTAACACTATTGGCAGCCCCCAGGAAAGCTAAACTAACATTTCAACCCCCCCCCCCCCCCCCCCAAAAAAAAGGAAAGCACATTGTGACATTATGAAATTACCAAGCAAGCTAATAGGAGGGAAAGAACACAAAAAAATAGGAAATGGAAAGTATGGAGGCAGCCCCTTGCACTACATGCTTTGCAGAATTCATCCCTAAAGATGCCCACTAAAAAGAGGTAGGTATATAGTGTGTATTGACCTTGGGAAAGCCAGCAGATAGAGGATTGGTACCATCTGACAGAGCAGTTGGGGGAGGGGGTTCCTAATGAGTTTGCCCCCCCCCCCCCACCAAAAACAAAAAAAAAAAAAAGGGGCTCTACATGAAGTAAACCACACAGCAAACATTTGTGCATATTTTAGGGGGTGTTTGGGGGCAAAAAATCCTATGCAGCAGACAAAATACATTGCTTAGGTGACTAGGCCATAGGTGTCTATTGGGGCAGAAGAGCATGCTGGTGAGGTAAGTGAAGGGAAAAATGCATGAAGGAGAAAAGGGGCACAGCATATTAGAGCATATTGCAATCATGGTAATTAGGGAAGGAGGTCAAAAATAGAAGACATTAGCAAAAAGAACATACATAGAAGGGAATAGTAAAGGATAAATGTTACCTTAATATAGTCCTCCTGCAGGACCTCGATGATGGCAGAACAGGTCTCTGGAATAATGAGTCCCAGGGCCTGGGGAGAGATACCTGAAGAGAACTTCAAATCCTGAAGACTTCTCCCTGTCGCCAAGTACCTCAACGTGGCAACAAGCCTCTGCTCCGGAGTAATGGCTTGTCTCATGCAGGTATCCTGCCGGCTGATAAAGGGGGTCAGCAAAGCCAAAAGACGGTGAAAATCGGGGTCCGTCATCCTGAGAAAGTTCCTGAAATCATCAGGATTATTCTCCTGGATCTCACGAAGCAAAGGCATGTGCGAGAATTGGTCACGCTGAAGCAACCAATTCTTGGTCCACATACTCCTCGTCACTCTGTTCATGGACGGGTCTTGGCTCAAAGCTAGAAGCCCGACACCAATTCCGCGTACAGCACGAACTCGGCGACGAGTACGCACGGGAAACATCGCTCACAAGGTCACAAAAAGGTCGGCTGGTCAGAACGGACAAACAGAAAGCACCGATAAACAGCAAGGCCTGAAAGAACGAAATGAATACCAGAAACGAGCAGACAATAAGCAGTGCAAATCAAAGCGTCCTATATCAAGATATAGGCCGCAATGACCAACAAATGCGAACTGACTACACGCACTAATAAACAGATACGCACGACAAGCACAAACTGAAGAGCAGTAACGATCTGAGTCAGAAAACTGAGAAGCGCGAATCTTAAGTCACCAAACTTCGACTAACTCGCGATAAACACGGGATCAGCAGAAGGAGCCCAACGGGTGCCTGACGTGGTGCTGAACTTCCCTTTTCTAATCTCGTGGACGACGACTTACGTCACGACGTTCTTGCAGACCGGATATTCCGACAACGTAGTCCGACCGTGTGTACGCAACACCAACATCGGACAAAGTACGACGGACAGGATCCGACCGACCTGGTCCGCGGATTGTTCCGACCGTGTGTATGGGGCTTTAGGGTGGGGGCCTGTTTGTTGCTAGAATCTAATCGTTCAATTTTAGACAATAGATCATTCAGTTTCTTGGTTTGTTGTTTTTTTAATCTAGCACTCATTTGGATGAGCAGACCTCTTATGTACACTTTGTGAGCATTCCACAGAGTCCATTCCACGACCGAAGGAGCATTTATGGAAAAAAATTCTTTAAGATCTGAGCGTATATACTCTAAGTTATTAGGCTGTGATAGAATGTAGATATCATTACGCCATCTATTTGCTCTGGTTTCGGTTCGATGATCCCCCACCTGGATGGAGATAGGCGCATGGTCTGACCATGAAATACAGTGGATATTTGATTTGACTATTCTTTGCAACAAAAATTTATCAACCAGGAATAAATCTATTTGGGAATATGAGTTATGCACATGTGAAAAAAAGGAGAAGTCCATCTCTGAGGCGTGTTGGCACCTCCATACATCATATAGACCCGACAAGGAGATGAAACGGTCCAAAGTAATCCTACGTTGCTTAGTAGTAGCTCCTTTAGAGACGTTCATCTCCCTGTCAGGTACAGTGTTAAAGTCACCGCAAATAATCATGGAACCTTGCTTTATAGTCATAACTTTTTTCCAAATTTTGTTCAAAAATCTAAGTTGCTTTGTGTTAGGAAGATAAACATTCACTATGGTGTTAATTGTATTGTCAAGTTCGCACTCTAGGATTATAAATCTACCAGTGGGATCTAAATGTACTTCTAATTCTTTAAAAAGGACTGAGTCTCTGATAGCGATAGCGACACCTCCTTTCTTTTTTGGGTTGTTTTGGTGTTTAAAGGTGGGAGGTTTCGTTGAGCAAAAATGTGTCTCTTGGAGACAAAAAATGTCACTGTGAAGTGAGATGGCTTCTTTCCATGCCATTTGCCTTTTTTGGGGACTGTTCAGTCCTTTAACATTTAGTGAGGAGATATTGATAGACATCTTGTGGCAGGAAGTTGGTAATGTGGGTTGTGATCTAGTGATGGGTGTCAGATGAAGGTTACCTTATTGACGACAGTTACCAGTTTCCCGCCAGACGGGGTTGCGAGGTGGAGATCTGCTTCAGTAGGATAGTTCTAGTAGAGAAGGTCTGTAGTCACCTGGAGCACTTGGTAAAAGAACTTGAGATAAAAGAGAAAAAAAATAACTTAAAAGTAAAAGCGTTATAAACACCGTTGAGATTATGTATTTTTTGGTGGTTTGGGATTCAAAGTAGAATCTGTGCGGTATTTCTACCGCTCCTCTTGGGGGTTTAAGTGAGGGGATAAAGTAACACAGCCATCCCCTGGGCCAACAGAGTAAGATTTGCAGTAGGATTTAAGTCATCAAAGTAAACCAGTTTCAGCATCTGAGTCTTCTCTGTTAGGAGTGGGGGTCCTATTCCTGTGCTTTTCCTTCACTTCAGCAGGTATAATTTGCCAGTCTTTCATCAGGCGCATGCCTTCTTTTACACTTGCTATGATGTAATTTTGGCTGTCTTTAGTGATCATTAGCTTTGCAGGGTAAATCCAGCGGTACACTATTTTATT